>JAAAKG020021851.1:1398-20255 GCA_010014905.2 Druon quercuslanigerum | reverse complement strand
CAAGATTTCCTAGTTTTTTAGCCCCTCATGGAGAAGGTATTTGATTTGTGTAAAATTTGGCCCCCCCCCCCCCCAGTTTTTGTCAAATGTCCATGTTTTGAGACTCCCTGAACCTGAAAAATAGGTTTTTACGAATGTGTATGTCTGAATGTATGCCTGTATGTATGCATCTGTTTGTATGTATGTATGTCTGTATGTATGTGTGTATGTATATATGTGTATGTGTGTGTATGTATGTATGTATTGATGCATGTATGTATGTATGTGTGTTTGTATGTATGTATGTCTCCGAGCACGATTACTTTCAAAAAAGTCAACAGACTGGGTTGGCCTTTGGTATACTTTTTTAGTGTCTTAAATTAAAGGTCAATTTCATTATTCAGCAATTTTGGATAAAAATTCAAAAAGTGAGCACATTTTGAAAATTTTTAATACCACTTTTTTTAATATTTGAAACTTTCTATGTAGAGTTATTAGTAGTACTCGAAAATACTAAAAATTTATCATAATGGCTTTTTTCGATTAAAAAAAGTTTCAAAATCCAAATAAAAAAAAACGAAAATGAACATTTTAAGCCAAACAACGCACGATATCAAAAAAGTCAACAGGGAAAAAACGTTGGTTTTTTAAAGTCCTACAAGATTATCATAATAACTTTTTAAACTTCTTCGAAAACTCGGAAATTCAAAATTTGATCACAGAAAAAATAATAAAAAATAAACTATTCCATTTTGCGATATAAACTATTCAAGATACGAAGAAATATGTGCAGATACAACAATTGTGCAGACAAAAAAGGTCTACAAATTTGTTATGAAGAATTGTTTTATAAGACGTGTAGTTTTTGTTTTATTCGTAAAAAACAACATTTATAATTAAAAAAATGTTAAAGCTATAGCAATTTCAAAATCCAAAACAAAGAAACGAAAATTAGCATTACTAGCCAAACAACGCAAGACACGAAAAGAACTCAATAAGAGAAAAATGGTTTTCTTTGCGCACTCTACAAGATTGTCATAACGACTTTTTGAATTTTTTTATAAAATTAAAAATTTAAATTTTTATTGCACAAAAAAATAATGAAAAATCAAAAATTCCATCTTACGGTCAAACTATGCAAAATACGGCAAATTATGACTGGACAAAAATTGTGCACGCAAAAAAGATCTACAAATTTGTTGTGGACCACTTTTTGAAATAATACATTTCTCAGGGTAGCTGCGAATAAAGTTAAGTGAAAAATAAAGAATAAATGATAAAGTCATGTAAATGAAAAAAATTTGTACTTTATTTTGCAATATCTGAATAAGCAGTCTCGGGCCGAGGCAAAGAATTAATTATAATGAATTTTTGAATTATTCTGCAAAGTAAATACAATATTTAATGTAATATCTTGTGTAATAGAGTGAGGTGAAAGCTATTTCTATTATATGTATATTATTTTTTATTATTTTATTATATGTATATGTTACAAAAACGACTCAGTTACTATTTTCCCCCCTTTTTTAGATAATTGGAAAAAATCATTCTAATTGTATAATTTACTAGCAAGGTACAGAAATATACGCTGAAGTAAAGGAATTTTCTTCTTAATTTGAAATCAAATATAAATTCAGTCATGTGTATGTGAAGAATATATAACATGGAACGCAAAGGGCGCTCAAACTTTTGGGTTTCTATTATACAATGAACAGAAACGACGAGCGTGGAGCGCGAGGTTTACATGATTTTTAAACTTAATATCGAGCGCGAAGCGCAAGCGTCTTCGATGAGATGCGAATGTGTTCCTTTAGGTTCCTTAAAAACCTTAAATAAATTAGTTTTGCTCTTTACCTACAACTGACGCGTAGCGTGGGATGAACACCTAATCGAGCGCGAAGCGCGAGATCCAACAGGTGCGCGCCCCAGGCGCGCTCAAACTTGCAAGCCAAGCGAGCCGCGCGCGATGATTTAACCATTTTGTAAAAAAAATCGTCTTCTTATATTATAAATGTCAAGATTTGTTCAAAAATTCTTCAATTTTCCTTCAAAGCTTAAATATTTGGCTTTAAACGCAACTGTTTGGCTCATAATTATTTTTTGTGCAAAACTAAGCTAGTTGATTTAAATTTTTTTTAATCGATATTTTTTCAAAATCAAGATAATTTTTTTATAACTAAAAAAATAATATTGTAATTATAGATATAAGGAAGATCGTTCAATTAGGGTTACTTTATTAATTTATCCTGTAATAGTGCGAATTTAAAATTTTTTAATTGAACATATTTTAAGCTATAATTTGTATTGTTACTCTTTATCTAATTTTCTTTATGAAATTACAATAGAAAGTTTATAATTTCGGAAAATAATATGAAAACTTGTACAGCCAAATATTCAAATCTTATAAATGTATATCTAATTAATTTTTAATTAGAATTACTTTTTTGGAAGTTTGATTTTCTGAAAGTTTTCCTTTAGGTTTAATAATTAAAATTTAAGAAATTCAAATTAGATTAAAATCTAAATAAAAAATCTTACTTACAGCAAAATTATAGGATAATTTCTTTTTTTATTTTTAAATTTTATCTTTTTCCTTCTGTAAAATTATACGAAAAAATTCGAAGTGCTGGAACATAAATCTATAAGCAATATTTTTTTTTTCTAAATAGTTTAAATCATCGTTTGCAAAAGCCTAAAACTTTATAAAAAAATTAATATAGAGTCACTCTTGTTATAAAGAAAAATCTGAAAATTTCCAAAAAAATTTATAAGTTTGCGCGGATTGTTCGTTTTAGTTCAAAGATAGCGCAAATATTCATGGAAATTACTTTTATGGATTAAAATTAAATTTCAAATATACTTTTATCGAACTATGAATTTACACAATTAGGTTAATACAATTAATTAAAATAAATTAAATAATTCAATTTTTCATTATTAATAATTAAGCAGAATGTTTCAATTTCTTGCGATGCGCGAGATTCTGTATGATAAAAATTTTCGGAAGACTTTGCGAACTTGAGGAAAATAACTAAAATAATACAACAAAATAAATTAAGCCTTTTAGAATTTTGAAGAAATTGAATAAATCTCATTATCTTAATTCTAGAAAGTTATTTCTTAAAATAAAATAAAATAGCTACGTCATCTCCACCAACTTATGTTAACAAATTATTCCTTCGAACTAGAAAACAAGAATTATTCATAGATTTAATTTATTTTATAAAAATGTTAAATTCCTTTATATCATTTTATATTAAAATAAACAATCGACGAGACAATTTCAATAATTAATTAGTAAATGACATCACGAAAGAATTAGTCAATATTTTGAAATTTTGACATTCATACTTGTAATATCGATTCACCTGTTTGCATCTTCACTTCACAATAAATAAATAAAAAATTCTCGCTTTCAAGACCCGGATACAGAAAAGTGAAAATACATTGACAAAATATGACAAATAATGAAATCTAATCAAAGGTTATGTTTCACATGTTTTCAAAATCAACTTTTTGTAGCGAATAAATATCTCAATTTAAACTTCTAAATTACAAATTCTTACAGAAAATTAGAATTGCCTAACTAACATAATTTATTGCAATTCACCTTATTTTTTGTTATAAGGAAATATAAAATATTTAAAATTTAAACGAATATACATTATTATCTTAAAATTTCCCAGTTCAAAAATGTTTAGGCATCTTCAATGTACTGGATTGTATTTTTTTATATACCGTCTATAAAAAGTTTTACAATCTTTTTGGCAGAACTTTTCCTAGCGTTTAAAATTTACTAAAATCACAGAACTCTTTTTAGATCATTATATTAAATTTATAATTTTCAAAAATTAAAAATTGAATAATTTGTTTTAAATAGTTTTAATACTAAACTCAACCTTATACGGCAGAATTTATAAAAAACAGCAAAAATTTTACATTTAGTAAATTCGAAACAAAGGCGGATATACTTCTTTAAACACTAATGAATGATCAATGAATATTTGTTTCGTGATTCCACAATCTTTTTTAATTTTCTCAACTCGTTTTAAACGTAAAAGAGGCCAAACAAATTCATATCATTTTGAGAATTAAATTAACTTTTTCTATACTGTCTTACTTTACTTGTATCTACTCATAATGTAGATATTTAATAACGGAATTTATTTATTACATTTTTAATTCACACAGGAAAGCTGGATGACTAACGCCAACCTGTTGATAAAAAATTAAAAAATTTTATTTTAATGTTTGAAATTATTTTTGGAACAATATGAAAGGTTCAAATGATTTCTTTTTTCACAAAAAAAAAGAAAACAGATGTCAAAAATATTAGAATCATGACTAGATAAAGATCATTTAATTTTTACTATTGTTTTAACTGTACTTTTTATTATATAGTATTCCACTTAAGCTTATTTTAATATTTTAAAATTAAAAAAATATTATGATTATACATATTACAATCTTATAAAAAAAGACGAATAATTTCATTACCGCTAAAGCACTGATCCAATAATTTAAATAATAGCTCTCCAAAAATTACAAAAGAGCCCTTAGGAAAACCTGTTAATTAAAGTTATTAAAAGAGATTAAAAAGTAAAAGTAAACCATAAAAATGCATTTTACACGAAATTGAAAAAAAACAATTTACTTTTCACTGTCCTTGCTCAGGACTACCCGTTTGGCTCTGCTCTACTCCCTTGCTTTCCCTTACTTCTTCCAATTTCTTCCTCCGTATCACTCCCTGTTTATTGGTTGTCCTCTTCATCTATCCAATATCTGCATGCTCTCACTCCTTCTTCTATTCTAAACCGTACCACCCTACTCCATTTTTCATCCTTTTTTATTTTTTGCAGATATTCTGGTTCCGTTCACCCTTTGACCTTCAAATACCATCTATTTATACCTCGAATCTATAATCTTTGTCCATCCTTGTTTTACTAATAGCTCTAACTCTATGTGCAGCCACTTTATAACCCCTTCTCTTATGTTACAAACCTTTCTCATTTTTAACCTTTCTTCCTCCCATTTTGAATTTCCCTAATTGCTTCTCACCTCATTGTTCCAAATTTCGCCCAAACATTCCTGTGCTATTTTGCTTTCCACTCCCCTTTTTAGCTTCTCTTCAAACCTCTAAGCTCTCCTAATTTTTCTAGTAACCATTTTTTCCCTCCCTAATTCTTCCCTTAACATGTATCCTGGTCAAGTCCAGCTGACCCCCATTACACATCTCAAAAATTGCTCATGCATGCTCTCTACTTTCCTATGATCCTACCATCCCCAGACCTCCACTACATAACACAACACTGCCCAGAATGACGTATCAAACAACCAGACCCTCATTCTCCAAACGTTCTTAAACCTTCTCTTCCCTATACACCATACTTGGCCCATTACTTTACTCCCACATTTAATTCTTGTCCTCACCTAAAGCTCGTTTCCATCTTCTGCCCAAACCAAAAACATAGATAACAGTACCTCCTTTCCTCCTTTCCCTTCTTCCTTTAGCTTCTCCTCACAGACAGCCAGCAGCATATTAAATAGTAATAGACTCAACAGGCACCCTTGCCTTAGACCGCTTCCTGTCCAGAAAACCTGCCCTTTTTTCTTTCCTGCCTTTAACTTGATGCTGGTTTCAGTAAAAATTTCTTTTATTCTCTCCACCAAGTTTTCCTCTACACCCCTCTCTTTAATTGCCTGCCACAGCACTTTTCTGGTCACTGAGTGATCAGACGCTGCTTTGAAATTCACCAACATTGCGACGAGTTTCTCTTTCTTTCTCCCTAAGTTTCTTTTAACTATGTAGTTAAGTACGTAGATGTTGTCTATAGCGTTCATCCCTTTTCTAAATCTTATCTCATTGTGTGGAATACATTCTTTTTGTTCTACCTGACTCTCCAACATATTTCTTAAGATTTCTGCATATATTTTATAGCCGACTGGCATGAGAGTGATCCGTCTGTATTCCTCTACCTTCTTCCCTTCCCCTTTCTTGACAAGCGGTACCACCAGTCCTGTCATCCTCTCTTCCGGCCACCCTTCTCCTTTCCAGACCTTGTTGCAGATCTTCCCATCCCATCCCTAACTCCTTCTCTTTCATACTTCATTGTCTCGATCTCCATCTTATCTTCTCCTGTCGCCTTGTTTCATTTTAACCTATCTATTGCCTCATCCACTTCTTTTCTTGTTATTTCGTTCCCTTCCTCGTTTTCTCCTTGGACTATGTTTCTCTTTCCCTCTTTTATCTTATTTCGCTCTCCCCCTAAGAAACCCTTGAAATTATCCATCTAATCCTCTACTACTGCCTTATATTCCTCCTTTCCCTCTATCCCTATTTATCACTTTTCGCACTCTACCTGCTTTGATTGCTCTTCACTGCCTTATATTCCTTCCATCTATTTAGTGTTTTTTCCATCATTTTCTCATGTTCTTTTTTTCTCATGTTATACGCCTCCTTCTTTATTTCCCCTCTTATCTATTTTCTTACACACTCTTTCATTCTCTCTTTACTCCCCCAGCGTTCCTCGTCCCACCAGCCTCTCTTTCCTTCTACTCGTTCTTCTTTAGTACTCAGCTCATTCTTTACCTTCCCAATCGACCCCTTCAAACTTTCCATTAACCAGTCCACTCTCTCCTCTTTTTCATACCTGACCTTCTTCTTTTCCATCTTTTGTTTGAAATATTTTAATTTATCTACCCCTCCCCCCCGACTCTCATTTTCTTGTTTTTTTTTCTCCCTCTGATTCCTTTCTCTCTCTCTGCCGCGTTTACTGCCGCCTCCTTTTAGTGTAGCTATGACCGGGAAGTTATCGGACTCTATCTCATTTCCCACCTTCATGCTCCCTATCATATGCCGCATTCTTTCTTCAGCCAAGATGTAGTCTATTACTGTTGCTCCCTTTCCTATGAATGCGATCTTCTCTTCCTCATATCCTTTAATATTGCCATTACATATAAACCATCCTGTTTTTCCTGTTACGTCTAGTATCTTTCTCTCACCCCGGTCCATCTGCCTATGTTTGGATTATCTTATATGTGTCTCCTTTTCTTTATCCTAAATCCCTCCTCGCTGTTCACCAATCCTCCTTATTATTCTCCAGCCTTCCTCTTCCCCTATTCTTCTATATATACAAACCACCGCTATTTTGACTTTTCCAACCTTAATCCTTTTTACTATTGTTCCATCCTTTTCCTCACTGTTCCCATATTTTCTACCTTTCACGGCTGATTCTTTTCTCATCCCTGACATTATGCCTTCCATCCCTCTCCATGTAACGTGTTCTTTTCTTGCTACTTGCATTGTCCACACATAAACTTAAAAAAAATCCTTTTTATCCCGTCAAGTCCTTCTCCTCTGACCAGGTTTCACTCATCATGACCACATCATACTCTTCTAACTCCCTTTCAAAATCCTTTGTTCTTGTTCTTCAAACCTGACACATTCCAGAAAGCTGTTTTTACGTTTCTCTCATCCTTCACTCTTCTTTCCTCCTCACTTTTTCCTCCTAAGACATTTGAAAATTCCTCTGTTTTCTCTCTTGACTCTTTTTCGTCCCCTTCCCCCTACCTTACTAAAAACTTTTTTCCTTTTCCTTATTTTTTCTAATTCTTCGTCCTATCACCATTCCTCTCCATTTATCCACAACATATCTCGCCCTATCTACATCATGTGCCCCTATTTCCTCTCTACCCAAGCCCTCTGCTCTATTTGCTATCTCTTTTTACACTGCATCCATGTCAGCTTTTCTTTAATTCCTTCCCTTCTTTCTCTCAATAACTTTTTCCTCCATTATTTTTCTTTTTTTCCTCCTCACTCCACACTTTTACTAAAAAAATTCCTTTTTTTCTTTCCTTCGTCTACTCTATTCGCTCAACTCATTCTATCCTTACCTGTTCTCTAATACTCACCACTTTCAGTCCCTTAACTACTAACTTACTTTTCCTCTTTGCCCTTTCTTCCTCTTCAAATCTTCTTTCAATCTCACTTGGTCTTTTCTTCAATCTTTAATTCTCATTTTGCACGTTCTTTTCATTCCTTATAACTATATCCTCATTATTTACTTGTTTTCTCATACGCTCTTTTTTAATTTCTAAAGTCCTTATCCGTTCTTCCAGCTGTTCTAATTTACTATTTCCCTGTTCTTCAACCTTTCCCTGTCTATCCACCATGCTTTCTAGTTTACCTTAAACCTTGTCTTTCTCCTCTTTCCAGAGTTTATCCCACTTTTCCCATTTTTATCTAAACTTTTTCACTTCCCCCCTTACATCGTTTCCTTGCCTATTCATATCCCTGTTCCTATCATCCGATGTCTTTCTTGTTTCCTCTCTAAACTCTTTTATGAGAGTTTCCAATTTTTCAAACATCCCCCCATCCCGCCTAGCTCTTTTTAGTGTTATCCGTTTAATTCGAACTTTCTTGTTATCCTTTTCCCTTTCTAAATCACCTTCCTCTGCCTTTCTTGCTGTTCTGTGCTATCGTTCAGTGACTGCTGCCCTCTGGCGCCAGTTTGTGGACTTCGCGTCGTCGGCATCCTACCGTACCAACCATATCTTTGTGACGTTTCCCGCCTTAATCTATTACCTCTTGTCCCCCTGCCCAGAAACTATTTTCCCTACTCCTATTATCAAAACCTTACACACTCCAAATTGTCACTTTGAACCACTCATTTTTACCCTGTACACCTTTGCTTTCACATACCCGTATTCCCTTCACAAAAGCCAGTAAACCAGCACTTGACACAAGAGAGTATTTTGGGATCGGTGCCCGAAAAGGAAGCCTATGAAAATACTTTGTGAGAATTTTCTGACTGAAAATTAATTAAATTGTATATTTTATTTTTTTAAATTCATAGATTATTTATTTCGAGGCTGCAAGAAAACAGGACTGCGCTACCCGAAAGTATGCGGTGGACTAGATTTAAAACTGCCCATTGACAGCTTGCGGCGGCAAAGCACATCTTTAATTTTTTTTCTCTCTTAGAGAGTAGCCGTTATTTTAACTTTTAAAACTTTGAAAATGGATTGTAAATTATTCAGACTTTATTATAAATAACCTAAGATCTTAAAAATAGTAGTTAATTTGAGTTTCCAAATCTTTGAAAATGTCTTAAATCGTAAAGACGCTCACACGAAAATTATAAATTATCTCCTTTAAAGTCCATTCAAATCCACTTCCATTCTCTAAACATTCTCTAAAGAGATCAATTTTATAAAACTATTTAAAATACTTTCAAATTATTAAAGTCGATGGAAAATTAGGTAGAACATATTACAAATAATCTCAAATCTTGAAAAATAGTCGTTATTTTATACTTCAAATCTTTTAAAATGCCATGATTCATAAAAATGGTAAAGCAGTACATGTTTAATTACTTCCATTAAAATCCTTTAAAATCAGTTAAATTTTTCTAAAAATATTCTAAAGAGTTCAATTTTAAGAGATTGTATGAAATAATTTTAAATTAATAAAACAGAGTAATAATGATTAGAAATTTTTTAGAAGTACCCAAAAATCTTTAAAAAAGTCGTTAATTTTAACTTTCAATACTTTTGAATTCTCCTGAATTCTAAAAATTCTGAAACGAAAATTTTTTAAATTATCTACTTCACAATTCTTTCGAGTCCG
Source organism: Druon quercuslanigerum (assembly GCA_010014905.2). Lineage (NCBI taxonomy): Eukaryota > Metazoa > Arthropoda > Insecta > Hymenoptera > Cynipidae > Druon > Druon quercuslanigerum. The sequence goes on along the minus strand of JAAAKG020021851.1, from coordinate 10,648 downwards.
TCGAAATTTTCTAAACCTACTTAAAAAACTCTCACATTATTAAAATAGATTAAAAGTAAATTAGAATTTACTTTAAATAAACTAATATCTGGAAAAATAGTCGTTGTTCTATATAAATAAAAATTTAATTAAATTGAATAAATAAAAATGCTAAAACTGACAATTTTAAATTATTTCCTTCAACATCGTTTAAAATCTGTTAAAATTTTTTTTAAATATTCTGAAGAGTTGAATTTTATAAAACTCTACGAAATACTTTCAAATTATAACAGGGAATTAAGGATTAGTTAAAATTTATTATAAATAACCCTAAATCTAAACAACTAAAATCTTGACAATAGTGCCTAATATAAAATTTCAAATATTTTAAATGCCCTGAATTCTAAAAATGCTAAAACTAAAATATACTTTCAAATTTTTAAAAAAGATAGAAAATTATTTAGACCTTAATATAAATAACTTAAAATCTTGAAAATATTAGTCAACTTTAACTTTCGCATATTTTAAAATGCCCCAATTTATAAAAATTCTAAAACAGAAAATTTTAAATTATCTCCATTAAAATACTTTCCAATCCGTTAAAATTTTATGAACAAACTCTAAAGAGATCAATCTTATAAAATTCTTTGAAATTATTTCAAATTATTAAAATAGATTCGCAATTAGTTTAAATTTATTGTAAATTATTTTAAAGTTCGAGAGTGAGTAGTTATTTTAGAATTAAAAATATTTTAAAATACCCTGAATCAAAAAATGATAAAACAGACAATTTTAAATATTTTTCTTTAATTCTTTCAAATCCGTTGCAATTTTCTAAAAATATGCTAAAGAGTTCAATTTGTTTTACTTCTACAAAGTAGTATAAAAATAATAAACTAGATTAAAGAATTTTTATAATTTATTATAAATAACGCAAAATCTTAAAAATAGTAGTTAATTTAAAATTGAAAATCTTTTAAAATGCCCGCAATTGTAAAATACTAAAATAAAAATAAAGTTCTAATACATAACTAAAAGAGATCAATTTTATAAAATTCTTTGAAATAATTTTAAATAATTGCAATAGATGGAAAATAATTAAAATTTAATATAAATAAACTAGAATGTTGAAAAATAGTTATTATATTATGCTTGAAATCTGTTTACATTACCTGAATCATAAGAATGCTAAAACGTAAAATTTGAAATTATCTAGTTTAAAATTATTTTAAATACGTTGAAATCAACTAAAAATATTCCAAAGACTTTAATTTGATAATATACTACTAAATACTTTTGAGTTATTAAACGGGATTAAAGATTAAATTTTCTGAACATACTATAAGCAGATAAATTTTGCCAAATTCTGTGAAATACTTTTAAGTTGTTAAAATGGATGGAAAATTATTTAGAATTTGTTATAAATAACCTAAAATCTTGAAAAACAGTCGTAATTTTATGCTTAAAATATTTTTAAATTTCCTGCATTAAAAAATGATACAATGGAAAATTTTAAATTATTTCCTTAAGCCAAAACAATTAATAAAATTTAAAAAAATTATTGTAAATATGATTCTAAATGCTATATGAAACGCTTTAAATTTCCTTAAAATTTGAAGTCGAACCATATAAGGAATTTTTAACAGACACGATTAATTTTCTAACCAAAATGACGAACTTTTTACAAAATACATGGATTTTCAGCGTACAATTTCTAACGAAATAAGGAGAACTGAAGGCTTTAGATAAAAAATTAATTTTTATCAAAATAAGACAAACGAATTTTCTAGCTAAATTATAAATTTTCTAACAAAGAGGTGATTATTAAAAAAACATACATTTTTTTATAAACCTAGTTTAACTTTAACTAAGTAGCCGAATTTTTAACTAAAAAGAAGAATTTTTAACCGAGTAGTTTGATTTTAAACCAAAAAGCGAATTTTTAATAAAATAGATGAACTTTCAACTAAAAAAGATAAAATTATATTTTCTAGAAAAAGATCGTCTACAAATCAATCCTCTGAGCAGCGATTGTTAGATCTTTTTTCTAAAAAATATAATTTAAAAAATTGTTTTAAAGTTATATTTTTTTTAAACAAGATCTAACAATGAATTGAGTTTTAAAGCCAAAATATTGAATTATCCATAAATCGAATAAATTTCCATACTGAAAATATAACTTTCTAACAAAAAAGTTAGGGTGCTACTAAAAATTTCAATTTGCAGAAAAATAATCATTTTTACCAGAAAAAACGAATTTTTAATAAAATAGGTAATTTTTCAAATAAAAAAGATAAAATTATATTTTCTAAAAAAAGATCTTCTACAAATCACTTCTCTGAGAAGCGATTGTTAGATCTTTTTTCAAAAAAATATAATTTAAAAAATTATTTTATAATTATTTTTCAACTTGTCAAAAAATAAGAAGAATTATTTTTTGTTATTACAGATATCCTGTAAAAGAGATAAATTAATTGTCTAAAAATCAAGTAGGTACATTTTCCAATTGAAAAACCCCTTCAACGAAGTAAATGGATTTCTCATTGAAAAAACTAATTTCAATTAAAAATATTTGCATTTTCAACAAAATAATATAGTTGTTATCCAATTGCTACAATTTTTAACCACGCGAGATAAATTATCAATCAAAAATATAATAGTACTCGTATACCTTTCAACCAAAAGTATGTGATTCATTTTTTTAAACAATTGATTCTTCCGTTAATGACATAATATTATGATACTACAGATAAAGATATGAACAGAAATTATTATTGATTTCAGTAAATTGAAGCTTTTGTCCCATTAAAAACAAAATTTATGTATATCAGCCCCAAAATTGTTTGATTACATAAAAAAAAGAGAAGTGTCTTTGCGAACCAACAAAATGAGCTATTATAGCCGATATTTTGATACAAATAGTCACTTCTTCAGCTCTAATTGTCCCAAAAAAATTTGGCTGTTTCTACTCTAATTTTGGTACGCATGACCAGCCCCATTAAATAAATATTTATATATAGAGCCAACCCCAAGAAAAAGTAATTTTCTCCTAGATAAAAGTTAGAAAGTTGCGATTTTTTCCTAATTTTTAAAATTATTTGTAAGTGTTTAATTAGAAGTGGCAAAAATGAGGTTTACTTAGCAGAAATAATTTTTTTAAATATTGATGCTTATTTAGAAGAATATGCTTTCAGAATAATGCTTTCAATGATAGAATGTGTTTTATTTTGATGATTCGGTCCAATACGAATAAAAATGCATTCAGATGTCAATAAATCTTCATTCGTCAACTCTAAAAGATATAAACCATCATTGGAAAAGTAATAACAAATTTTATTTAAAAAAAATTGTATTATATATGAATTTACTCGTTAATTTTGATATTAAAATAAAAAAAAAAATAAAAAAAAAGACATTTCTATTGTAATTAAGTTCTTACAAAAAAAAAATAATTTTTGATTGAGCCCAATTATATAAATTCAGCTAATTGTTAGAATTTAAACCTTCTTAATAAACATTATTTGAAAAATGTATCTTCTTGAGAAAAATATAAAAGAACTTTAAAATGAAAGCCTTAAAAATAAAAAGGCTCTAAATTATATTATATTTAATGCATTTCAAAACAAGATTTTAATGACAACAGATACTTTTATTTGGAAGGACAAACATGGAATATCGAGCACATTAGAAATAAAGACAATTTTACATGAGTAATTAAGAACTGTCGATTTTAAAATGGAGAATTTCATGAAAAGTGTGGTAAAGTAAATTGAATTTAAAAATTGAAAAAATTTATTTAATGATTTATACATAAATCATTTCTTATAAAATAGTTTCGTAAATTTTATTTACATTTCATATTTCAGTTTGCCTTGATGGAATTTTTAATGAATTTATTCATGAAAATAGACTTTAATATTCTTTATTTTTGATTATTGTTTTCACGATCTGAAATTTTTATATTTTCAATCTCCGAATTAAATTAGTGATCAAATTGCCATGCATGTTGTGACAAACCAGTATTTTGAGATTTCCTAATTCACAATCCGTTTGTGTTCATAAATACGAGTCTTTTAAGCTCCTACCCATCACATGAATATAAATCTTATTGCAACATTTACAACTTATCATATATACTAAACCAGATAAATTTTCTTTGTTATCTTTGTCGTTATTTGTAAACAAAGAAAATTTATTAAGTGTGTATTTGTTTGTGAAATGCGCAATGATATTATAATTTTTTTCAACACTTCTCAGACGCTCAGAAAAAAACTTTAAAATATGAAAATGAAGCGTTTCGATCATATTTATTATAAGTTTCATTCTATTTTTTATTTTTAAGTGAATTATTATAAATTTAATAGATTCTTACTTTGATGATTTTTTTACTAATTGGAGTGTAAAGAATGAGAATTATAAATCAAATAACGTCCTGGTTAGGGCACTTTTGTATACCAATTTGTTATTTAATTTTTTCTTAAGTTTTATTAATTAATAAATCTAGATAAGCAATAGAGTTATTCTCCTCTTTTTCAATTTTGAACTTAATTGAATTTTCCATATTGTTGAAAGTCTTCATAAATTTATCTATTTTTTCAGTAGGAACAACATCCATTTTTACCTCATAAGATAATAAGAAAAATTATTAAAAAGAATTATTATAGATTACAAATATCATCGATCAGAATAATGCTGGCAATCAGTAACTGCCTTAAAAGAATTTTATATTTATGAAATAATCCTTAGAGAAATTTTGAAGATTATTTCAAATATCTGTTCCATTTCAGAAAATTAAATTTACAAAAAAATATTATTTATAAAATTATTCTTTATTGTTTATATGCAATAATTAATTTTTTAAACAATTTTTTGTTAGTTTTAATTTATTATTATAGTAAGCTTTGTGAAAATTTGAGATGTGAGAAATGTCAGGAAAAGCCGTAACTATCTGGCATTATTTTAAAAATATAGTTTTTAACAGTTATAATTTGTTTAAATAATTGTGTTTGTTAAATCGCATCAACTATCACCGCATTCTAAATTAAAATTTGACAAAAAGTCGAATATTGAAAAAAACCGCAACTTTCTTTCATTACTTAAAGAGAATATTTTTTTTTAAATTAATATAAATTATTTAAAAAGTCATGTTTGTTAACATAAATTAATTACTATCTCATTTTCATTGAAAATTAAACAAAAAGTAGACAATTTTAGCAAAGCTTAAACTTTCCAGGATTTTTTTTAGAGAATATGATCATAAATAATAATAATAGATTGTTTAAAAAATTATTTTTTTGAAATTCATTTGATTGTTGCCTATTAAGTGAAGTACTAGTAATAATATTTTTTATTAAATAAACCGAAAAAAAATTAGTTCCAGGAACTTCCAAAACCCAATATTTTACTAATGTGGATTTGTTTCTAAAAGAACTAATTATTTAAAAAAAACTAATTATCAATTTTTATTTCAAAGCCACTTGTGGAGAGAAATATTAAGCTACAACCTCATTTAAATAATATTGTCGATTTAAAATAAAATGTTCAAAAACCTTGTTTGTAACAAATTATTTTGTGCGTATTCCAACAAATTTTGAGACAAACATTAAAAACTAAAAAACTTTCTCTAAATTTTATTTTAATTTTCTACTCGGTATCAGAAAATGTTACATTCCATCTAATTCTGAATTGGTGAAATTTTTATTAAATACTAGTAAAATTAAACTAATTTAATTAGAGAAATATATAAGTAGAAAATAAAACAAATAACAATCAATCATAATTAAAACGTAAATAGGAATAATGAATACTTATTAATAATTAGTAATAATTATTACTGGTAAATAATAAATTATTAAATACATGTTATACAAGTAAACGTCTTCTTAGCCAAGGCCAGGCTCGACTTAAGACAAGAAAAAGTCTTCTAAGCCAAGACAAGGCTCGACTTAAGACAAGTAATCGTCGTCTTCGCTAATACAAGGCTCAAATTGAGACAAGAAAACGTCGTCTTAGCCCAGACAAGGATCAACTTGAGATAAATAAACGTCATCTTAGCCTAGAAAAGACTTGTCTTGAGACAAATAAACGTCGTCTTAGCAAAGGCAAGGCTCGACTTAAGACAATTAAACGTTGTCTTGGTCAACACAAGGCTCGACTTGAGATAAGTAACCGTCGTCTCAGCTAATACCAGGCTTGACTTGAGACAAGAACACGTCGTCTTAGCCCAGACAATTATCGACTTGATATAAGTAAACGTCATCTTAGCCAAGAAAAGACTCGTATTAAGACAAAAAAAGTCGTCTTAGCAAAAGCAAGGCTCGACTTGAGACACGCAAAAGTTTTCTAAGCCAAGGCAAGGCTCGACTTGAGATAAGAAAAAGTCGTCTTAGCCTGAAAAAGGCTCGACTTGAGACAAGTAAACATCGTCTTATCCGAGACAATACTCGACTTGAGACAAGTAAAAGCCGTCTTAGCCTATACAAAGCTGGGCTTTAAATAAGTAAAAGTCGTCTTAACCTAAAAAAGGCTCGACTTGAGACAAGTAAACGTCGTCTAAGCCAAGACACAGCTGGACTTGAGATCAGAAAATGTCGTCTTAGCCTAAAAAAGGCTCGACTTGAGACAAGTAATCGTCGTCTTAGTTAAGACAAAGCTGGCCTTGATATGAGAAAATGTCGTCTGAGCCTGAAAAAGGCTCGACTTGAGACAAGTATACGTCGTCTTAGCGTATACAAAGCTGGACTTGAAATAAGTAAAAGTCGTCTTAGCCTAAAAAAGGCTTGACTTGAGACAAGTAATCATCGTCTTATCCAAGACAAGGCTCGACTTAAGACAAGTAAACGTCGTCTTAGTCAAGAAAAGGCTCGAGTTAAGAAAAACAAACGCTCTCTTATATCCCATGACCATAAACGTAAGACGAAGTCTTATGTCTCGACTCAGTTTTGAGATTCAGCAAGGCATCAATGTCTTGGAGACGAATTCAAGATATCACCAAGTCGAACTCAAGTCGAATCACTTTTACTCAGGTTAATATTAAAAAACAAAATTTCACGACTTTTATTATTTTTTTAAGATTTAATTTGTTACGTCTATTAAGTAAAATCATTTTTTAAAATAATATTTTTAAAAAGGAAGATCTAGAATTAATAACCTCATAAATTTGTTAATTATAGAGTCGCTGATATTTAGAATATCAATCATTTATAATATTACTGATTATAATTAATTATCTGAACTTTATGTATGTCTACTAACTTAATTGAAATAATATGGTTAATAATTTATTATCAGTTATCATTAATTTCATTTCAAGTTTTCTCTTAAAAATTTGTATCTTTATATTTCATATTAATTTCGAACCTCATCGATCGAAGGTATTTTTTGACAAAATTAATATTTGATCTTTGAAAATAAAGATTTAGGATGTATTTTATTTTTTTGCTGATGTCGAAGAATCTTGTATTGTTTCTTATAAAATCAAATTTTTTATTTAAAAAAATAAGGATGTACTTTCGATAATTTATGCTGCTAATTATGGTGGTCCAAAAATTAATAACAATATTTTTTTGCATATGGAAAAATCAAATTTTGGAGTGTTTAGAATAAATTTTAGAATATTTATTATAGTGGTTGTTTAATTTTTAATTATTCAAACAAATTAAATTTTTTTAAATAATCATTCTTGAACATTCGTTTTTTCTCCTAAAAATTATTACAATTACTCTATTGGAATATTTATGAACATTAGTTCATGAATTTTTAATTATTTAAACAAAAGTAACTTGTTTAAATAATTTTTTCCAAAACTTTGTTTTTTTTCCCTCAAAATTATTACTTTTTTACAGTGAAACATTTATCAATTAATTAATTTGAATTTTTTAAAGTTAATTTTCAATTTTTTAATGTAATTTGTTGTTTTCATGTTATTGAAGATTTTCTATAAAAAATGTTTCTATTGGTTTAGTGGAATATTTAACAAAATTAGTTTATTAATTTTTAATTATTTAAATTAATACCATTAAGGTAAAAGAAATTTTTTTTCAAAACTTTGTTGAACTGCCATTTTATTTACATTAAGTGACATAAATTTATTTTTAAATATTTTTCAAATGATAAAAAAAATCATTACCTGTAGTAATAAATTTTAGGGAAAAAACTAATTTTCAAAAAAGAAATCGTAAAACAAATTCTCTACAAGCCCCTATACTTTCCCTTCACATTTTTTTAAATCCTAAAAAATTATTCCAAAATCTCAAAAAAGCGCTTTTTCTTATTCATTTTAAATGGGAAAAATTAATTGAAAACGGGAACCTCTTAAAAAAAAAATAAATAAAAATTAGGGAATTTTTTCCGGTTTGGAATGAATTGCTTTTTTGAAAATTCGTTTTTCCCTTAAAAATTATTTCTTTTTTTCTAGTGAAATATTTATCAATTAATGAATTTTAATTTTTTCAAATTAATTTTTAATTTTTTAATGTAATTTGTTTTTTTGTGTTAAAAAAGTTGTTGTTTAAATTATTGCTGTTGGTTTAGTAAAATAGTTAACAACATTGGTTAATTAATTTTTAAATATTTAAACTCATCCGATTTGTGTAAAAATTTTTTTCTTTTTCTTTCAAAACTTTGTTGTACTGGCAGCTTATTTCCATTAAGTGAAATAAATTTCTCTTCAAATATTTTTCAATTCTGAAAACAATAAATTATTATTTATTTTTGAGTAATAATACTATTTAACTAATAATTTGTTTACATAATTAAAAATGAATTAACCAATAAATTAAATTGAGTTGTTCGAATAATTGAAAAATAATGAACTTGTGCTCATAAATATTCCACTAGACCTATAGTTATAACTTTTAGGGAAAAAAACTAATTTTCCAAAAAAAATCTTAAAAAAAATTCTCTACAAGCCCCTATAGTTTCCCATCACATTTTTTGAAACCCTATAAAATTATTCCAAAAACTCAAAAAAGTGATTTTTTCACATGCGTTTTAAATGGAAAACTAGAAGTAAAAACGGGCACCTCTTAAAAAAAATTAAAAAATAAAAATTAGGGAATTTCTTTTTCCGGATTTGGTTTGAAACTGGCCTTTTATTTACATTAAGTGACATAAATTTAATTTTAAATATTTTTCAAATAAGAAAAAAAATCATTACCTGTAGTAATAAATTTTAGGGAAAACAACTAATTTTCAAAAAGAAATCGTAAAACAAATTCTCTACAAGCCCCTATACTTTCCCTTCACATTTTTTTAAATCCTAAAAAATTAT
>JAAAKG020021840.1:0-20255 GCA_010014905.2 Druon quercuslanigerum | reverse complement strand
AGTTCACTTCTTCAGGGCTGACCCGAAACTGAGGTATCAGGTTATGTTGTTCTTATCTATACTCTCTACGATGGCTGTGATTGGACAGAGCGCCTCACCATGGAGACAGGAATCCATGGTCCACATAGTGGAGCGCTCTGACCAATCACAGGCATCGTAGAGAGTATACATAGCACCAACGTAACCTGATACCTCAGGTTCAGGTCAGCCTTGAAGAAGTTTACTGCAATTTTCACGCAACGTCGGTAAAATTCGTAGTTTTGTACACGATATAAACCCGAAATATCTCTTTTATTATAACAAATCATCGTCAAAGCTTTAAATCTATTGTTTCAACCAGGTACTTGATTTTCACAAAAAAATGAATTCCTGTTAAAACATGTAATAATAATTATTTCGATTAAAAAAGATTTTATAAATTTAAAGAACAGCTTTATTCAATTGAAATTGGTTTAATTAATCCAGAAAAAAACGAATTTTAAAGAAAATAGTTGAATCCTGAGCCAAAAAAGACGAATTTTTAACAAAATAGTAGAATCTTCAACTAAAAAAGAATAATTTTTAAGAAAGAAGTTTCATAATAAGCCAACATTTGATACATTTTTATTTAAGAAGATTATTTTTCTACAGAAAAGGACGAATTCTTAACTAGAAAATATCCATTTTTGATTTAAAGTATAAATTTTCAAAAAAAAAATAAGAATGTTTAGACTTCCATGAAAGAAAATTAATTCCCAACCTGAAAAAATTTTTTTTAAGCAAAGTAGTTAAATTTTCAATTAAACTGATTAAACGAGTTTAATTTTAACAAAAAAGTTATTTTTTGGCAAGTAAATTACTTTTTATACAAAAGATACAACTTATCAACACTACATGTTACAACAACCAAAAAAAAAACGAATTTTTGAGTAAAGAAGAAAAATTTTCAGCAATCGAAAACAGATACATTTTTACCCAAAATAAAATATTAAATTTTTCAGTAAAAACAATTACTTTTTAACCAAAAATGAAACGAATTTCCAACAAGATAGTCAAATCTTCAACCAAAGAGATGGATCTTCAACAAAAAAATGAACTACTTTCTTGGAAAATCGTTTCTTTTTGAAAATTCATCGCTTTAGTTAACAATTACTCTCTTTGCTTAACAATTCGACTGTGTTGCTGATTTTTTATAAATTAACTTTCTTTTATGAAAATGCAATTTTATCATTTTTTTAAATTGATATTTAAAATTTAAAATTTACCTTTTCTGGCTGGAAAATATTATATTTCGTTTAAAATTTATACTTTTTGGTTGTATTCAACTATTTTTAATTTAAAATTAAAATCTTTTTTGTTGCAATATTACCTATCAGATGTTTTGTTAAGATTTTTTTTTAATGTACTGCTTGGTGTAATTTTGAACTACTTTGTGAAAAATAAATTTTTTGGTTGAAGATTTATCATTTTAGTTGAAAATGCAACTACTTTTGTTACCCCTCAATTCTTTATCCTCAAAATGTAGTTATTTCATTATTGGATAAAAAATTTTAAATAACAAATTAAAAAATTAACTATTTGGTAGAAACCTTTCAAATATCTTTCGAAATTTGCCTATTTTGGTCAAAAATTAATCTCGTTTTTCTTTGAAAATGTATCTTTCTTGATTGAAAATCAAATTTCCTAAAGAAAATTCCTCTTGTCCGACATAAAAGTCAATTATTTTCTGAAACATGCTACCTTTTTATGTTACAAAGTTTACTACTTTTTTAAAAAACCATTACATTTTTTGTTGATTAAACATTTAATGTTGATAATTTGTCTTTTTATAATTAAATTTCTCTGTAAAAAAATCAACTTTTTCTGTTGAAAATTCAACTCTTTAGTTGAATTTTGATTCTTTTTTAAATTTCAATATTTTGTGAATATTGATTACCTCATTTTAAAATCCATCTGTTTGATTTAAAATTGAACTATTTCTGTTAACATTCCTTTTTTTATGTCCAAAATTAATTTTCTTTCCTGAAAACGCAAATATTCCTATTTTGGTTTGAAAATTAATATTTTGCATCGGAAATTGATCTACATCGGTTAAATATTCGTCCTTCTTGGTAGAAAAATAATCTTTTTCAAAAAAATTGATCATTTTTGGTTCAAAATACAACTATTTTCGTAGAAAATTAAATATTTATTTGAAAACTCTACTGTTTTTGCTGAAAGTTCCTGTCTTTTTTGTGAAAAATTTTGCCTTCATACATTGAAATTCATGTATTTTGTTAAAAATTTGTTTATTTGGGTAAATATGTAATCTTCTATGTTCAAAACTGATCATTTTAGTTGAGAATTCAACTATTTTGTTAAAAAAATTTTTAGTTGACCTCAACTGATCGCAAATAATTTTTTTTTAAATTAGTTTTTTGCTATTCTGTTGAAAATTCATGTAGGTGGGTAAAAAATATTTTTTTGTTGATAAAAAATAATATTTTCTTGAATATTCTTGTTTTTTGTTTAATTCAGCTGATAATTTGAAAAATTTATTTTGAAATGCATGTATTTTTGAAAATTCACATATATTTAAATAAAGGCATCTTCTTTGGTCGAAAATTAAACTGTTTTTTTTAATTCATCCTTTTGGCTGAAAATTCAACTAACTGGTTAAAAGTGTGTCGACCCGTGTTTAAATTTTATTTCTAGAACAGTGAAATGGCATATAATACGTAGACGCTCCCACAGTAGGTTTACAAATCCTTGCATTAAAAATTAATTAATGGTAATTAATGTTAAAAATATGGGTAATTAGTGTGAAGAAACTCTGACTTCAGGAGTGACGAAGCAGAAAAGTGCCCCTCCATATCAAGAAACGATTGAAATCATTACGATAAGAACTAGATCATTCCTTATTTAGTGTTCCTGCTTGTAATCAATGAAAATCACCTTTCTAATATAACGATACTGTTTTTCATCATAGCTTAATTTTCTCATATACATGATTAAAAAGACATTAGCTCACAAAATGTAATAAATATTTAAAATAGGTTTTTTTGGATTACACTGCCTTGAAATATTGCAAGTCATTCCAAGAACAACGCATTTACTAAATTTTCTAATAGATAATTAATTTAAATAGAAATTTCTGGAACTAAAGATATTAATTTCTAATTTGACAAGACGAGAAATTGATTCTTACAAAATCTTAATAGAATTTTCGAAAAATACTTAAGTGAAGTGTCCACTTTAGTGCAGGGGATTTGTCGGTACGTAATCAGCCAAATTTTTCTAATTTATTTTTACAGAAAACAAGATTCGTTTTAACTTGAAAACCTTTCGAATTGAATAGTTAGCATAACAATTTTCATAAATAAATAATTTAAAATTTAAACCTTTAAAATTAAAGAATTTCTAGGCTCATGAATAAAAAATAATAATCCTATTGTTTAACCCCTCTTTTTCCACCCCTTTCTCTATTTCCCCTTAATTCTTTTCCCATAAAATCTTCAACTTCTCGTCCTCTCTTTTCCCATCACTTTATTTACTTCCCTTCTTCTTCATTGCCTCTCACCCTTTTTGAATTTCCTCCTCATTTCACCTGCGTCTTAACTTCCCCTGATTTCCAGTACTCCATTATTTGCCCTTACTTTCCTACTCCTCTCTCATTCCCTCTAACTTTTCTAAACACTCTCCGCCCTTTTTCCGACACTTTTATCACTTCCTCTGCTTCTCCACCCCTCTTTTCTTATCTTGTCCTGTACTTCGCCTCTTCTCATAACTTCTCACTTCCACTCTTCTAATTACCCCTTACTTCACCTACCTCCTAACACCTTCTACTCCATGCCATAATTTGTCCAAACTTTCCCTGCGCCTTATTACCCCTTACTTTTCTGCTTCCTGGCATTCCGTCTCACTCTTTTTACGCAATAATCCATTCTTTTCTACCTATTTCTGTGCTCACCCTCACCTCTTTTTCTATCTCTTCGATTACTTCTTCTCCACTTTTCCCCTATCACTTCCCTTACTTCACCTTCACATTTTTTCCATCATATCCGCTACTTATCCTTTAATTATAACCCTTTAATTCAGCTCATCTGGTTTTCCCTCAATACCGCTAATCTTCCTTCATTTTCCTTATTTTTCCTCACATTTCATATCACTTTATTCAATCCCACTATCCTCATTTTGCATCATTTCTCCTACTTCTCCTTTCTTCATTTCTCATATTTTTGCCTACTCCTGCGCCCCCTTACTTCCCCTACTACATTATTTCGCCGTATTTCCTCTATTAACCGTTCCATCACCTACCTTAAGTACCCTGCTTGCACTTACACTAGTTTTCCCTTATTTACCCTACTTATTCATCCCTTACTTTCCCGCACTTATCATAACTTCCTTCCCCTCAATTAATAGTTTTAAAACCGTTTATGTTTTTTATATTTGAAAATGAAAATTACAAAAAAAATATTCTGGCCACGATCTTTCTTCTCCAGTTTAAATAATATTGTATTTTTACAGAAAAAAAATTGTTCTGGTGAAACGAATGATTAAAAGCCCCTAAAACCTATATGTATATATAACGTATTTCTTAAAAGTGCGAATGATGGTGGGAGGAAACAGGGCAGGCAAGAAAAAGTAGGGGAAAGAAGAGGAAGTATTGCTAAAAGAAAGAGAGGGGGCTTAGAGAAAGTGGAGTGACGGTTGGGGAAAGATGGACGACTGATGGTAGAGGGAGAGGAGGTTGCAGATGAGGGTAAACATGAGAGAAGAATTAAGAGCAAAGAGTTGTACAGGGGGAGAGTATAGGCGCGAAGGAGGGGTAGGATATAATATAAGAGGATGAGAAGTGAGATCAAATGAAGTAGTGCATGCTATGGTACAGAGAGGGGATAAAAGGGAAAGTACAGGAGTAATTAAAGGGGTGTGATAGATATAAGCGGAAGGAGGGAAACAGAGAGGAAGTTTTGGCGAGAGGGTTAGAGGAGACGTAAAGGGAGTAAAGTGACGACGGGGACAAGGAAGATAAGTATTGGCAAAAGAAGAGAAGGTAAGGAAGATAAGGGTAGAATATAGGAGAGGTATCAAAGGTGGAGAATTGGGTAGGGGGAAAGGTCGGTGCGCAAGGGAGGGGCTAGGATAGCACATGAGCGGAGGAGAAGTAAGATGAGAGAAAGTAGTGGATTGAGAGGGACAGGGAGGGGAAGTGAAGGAAAAGTGCAGGAGCAATGAAGGTATCGAGAGAAAAATAAGGGGTCACAAGAGGTAATAATGGAATTATAAAGGAGGAAAACGGAGCAAGGGAAAAAGAGATGAAGTATTGGCGAAAGTGGCTAAAATAGATGCAGGGAAAATAAAGTGACGGTGGGGGCAAGAATTATGAGCTGTAGCAGAGGGAAAGGAGGTAAAGAAGATGAGGGCAGAAGACAGGAGAGGAATTAAGGAGAGGAATTAAAGAGGAAATTCGGGTAGAGGAAGAAGTCGATGCGCGAGGAAGGGGAAGGGGAGGAGAAATAAGATGAGAGTAAGTAGTGGATGGTGAAGGACAAGAAGGAAAAATGGAAAGAAAGTACAAGAGTAATGTATGGACCGTGATTGATATAAGGGGAGAGAAGGGGTAGTAATGAAATAATGAAGGAGATAAAGGGAGCGAGAGACAGCGAGAGGAAGCATTGGAAAGAGTGGCTAAAGGGGGCGCAAGGGAAGCGAAATAACGTTGGGGGCAAGAGAAATGAGTGATGGTAGGAGGTAACGAAAATGAGAGTAGTACATAGGAGAGGAATTAAGGAGGAAATTTGGGTGAAGGAAGAAGTCGGTTCGCGAGGGAGGTGTGGGATATTATATGAGAGGAGGAGAAGTGACATGTGAGGAGGTAATGGACGTTGGGGGTTAGAGATGGAAAGTGAAGGAAAATATCAGGATGGGAGGATGTAGAGAATCAGTAGTATAGGAGAAGAAGTAATGAAAGGGGAGCAACGAAGAAATAAAATTTTGTTTGAATTTAGTGTGAATGAATTTTGGTCTTCTGTGAAAGCAACGTCGAGTCCATTAATTTTCCATAGGAATATCTGATTTCTCAAATAATTTTTTTAACACCTTTAAAACACATATTTCCTTCAACGAATTTGTATGAAAAACTTTAGATGAACGTGAGATGTCAGTGTAATGGCGTGGAGGATAAGAGGAAGTTGAAGAGTGCCGGTTGCAGCATTTCAGAAGAGCTTTTACGAGTCGCATATGTGACCGCCATCTCTTTTATCCCCCGTTTTATATTCCTGGCACCATGTAGCGTCACCCTTCGCGAACCACCCTCAGTCCCTCACCTTCGTTGTCAGCGCCTCGACGCCATCCACCCACAGGAGGATGGCTCAAAATCTCCCTTTCTCCCCGTCCTCTAAATCCCCGAGAATTCCTTCTTCATATTCACCGGGGAGTGATAGTCCGACATAACATAACAAATTTTCAGCGCTTTTTCTCCCTCTCAATTCTGCTCGACTGCGCATTTAAATCCTCGACTTCGCGGCGACCCCGTGTCTCTCCGGCCGAAAGACCGCAGCACGACCGCCCGGGGACCGATTCTTACCACGCACAATTTACAGTTTCACATTTTATTCCCATCGCGGCTTACCAGGGGGTTGGATAAACTAGTTTCACCCTTCCTACTCGCCAATCATCCACCAGGACGCTGGGCTCATATATCCTTGGATGTTACGTTTTGTGCAGAAACTGGGAGACTTTAGAATTTATCTTCCATAAATATTTTTTGATTCTCCTTGACGGGAAAATTTGATCAATTACAGCTGGTGAGGGAGTGATGTGAGGGAGTGATGCAAGGGAGGTAATGGTAATTAGGGGAGGGGTAAATAACGGGAGTGATAGAGGGAGTGCAATGCCCAAGGGGTAGGAAAGGGAGAGGGCAGAAGAGGGAAAGTAGGGGTGAGATAGAAAAAGTGGGGACCTGGAAGAAGGAATGTGAGGAAAGGGTGAGAGGAGGAAGAGGAGGAGGAAAAGCCAGTGGTCAGCCACCAACCAGTAATCGGTCATATGTCAATAATTTCCCTAAAAATATATAATAAGGAAGTAATTGTCACACAGTGTTCAACAAAAATACTATTTCTAAAAAAAATAGAGGTAAAATAAAATACTAATTATTAATACTAAACTACAATACAATTTTGTATATCAAGGCCACTTAATACTTCAAATCTTTCAATGCATAAAGAAAAATTTTAATCACTATCAGAAAGACTGGATTCGTTTTTTTCTCTGCAGGCAATTTATCTGTAATCCCTTGTTTCGTCTCAAAAAATTACGTTTAAAGGTCATTTTTCAGTACAGATTTTACCGACAGCTCATTTAATCATCAGAATTAGGAGCACAAAAATAATTTTTTGGAACTTAACTAGACGGCGCTAGTGATTAATTCCATGAATTACCTGGCCAAATTTGGTGAAAAACCTGGCCGACCAAAGGATTTTCGTAGTCGATCATGGGATTTATTTACTATTTTATAGAATATTTGTTTTTGGTTCGTTTCATTTTTAAATTGTTATAAACAAAACAAAGGATAACACTAGCCTCTGCTACATTTTCAGACTTTGAATGCATTATTTATATTGATATTGTTGCTGAATTACATAAAATTAATAACTCATCATGACTGGAAACTAAATGAGGAAACTTTCAATTGTTATAATTCATTATTATAAACAAATTTACTGATACAGGATTTTTCAATATAATTTTTTTCTGGGATTATTTCCTTTTATCTTCAATATGGGGAGATTAGAATTTTTTTCCATCCAAAAAGTCTAAAAATTTTCGAGAAATGGGAGTTGTAATTGGGCAAAGTTGGGGAAACATTTTTCAATGGAGAAATAATCAAATCGGAAAATCGGAATTTTCTCCACATCGTGACATCAAAATTTTTTAGAAGATTCTCTATTGGTTTGTACATTATTATGTTATAATATTATTTTAATAACAAAAAATAATTTTCGGATTTATAGTGATTTTCAGGCTAATATAAGAAAAGTATGATTTTTCTTAATATTCCAATTTTTCTAAAATTTAGGAAAATTCGAAATTTTTTTGAAATTCCATATTTCCCTTTAAATTCTCTGTTTTTCCTGTAAACTTGTATATTTTCCGGAAAGGAAAATAAGAACTGCGTTAATCTAACGAGAATCATTTTCATTAAAAAGTATGTAACTATCAGAGCTGTAGTGATTTATAGCGCAATATATGAAAAAAAGGAAAATTTTATAAAAAATTCTCTGTTCATTCTGCAAAATTGTATATCTTTTCAAAACAAAAACAACAATAATTTTTAATAAATTTTGTAAAAAAAAAAATTTTCAGAGCGTCAATATAGAAAAATTCTCATTTTAAATCCACTTCGAAATTAAAAATTTTCTTACATATTTTCTATTCGTCTAGAAATGAGATTCGAAACTACAATTATTTAATGAGAAATTTTTTGAATAAAAATATTTAATTGTTAGAGCTATAGTGATTTATAGGCAATATAGGAAAATTTTGACTTTCCTTGAAGTTCGAAACTTTCTAAAAGATTTTTTATTTGTCCTGCAAACTTGTATACCTTCTAGAAAGGAAAGTCAATAATAAATTAATTATTTTAAAAACTTTTCGAATAAACCGAATTTCCAGAGCCAATATAGCAAAATTCAGACTTTCCTTTTTTTTCTTTTTGAACAAAATAAATAAATTCTAGAACCATAGTGTTCTATAAGCCAGTATAGAATTTTTTACTAATTCCAAATTTTCTAAAAAAATCTCTATTTATCTTGCAAACTTGAATATATTTCAGAAATAATTTAGAATATTCTGAAGAAACACTTTCTAAAAAAAAAAAGAATCTGCCAGACCTATAGTGATTTATATGTCAATAAGAAAATATTAGGATTTTTCTTGAAATTTCAAATTTTTAAAAATGATTCTTGATTTCTCTAGAAAATTTTTATATCCTCCAGAAAAGAAAGTCGTAACATTAATCTAAAAAATCACGTTTTGAATCAATAATATATAATTATCAGATCCTTAGTGATTTGCAGGCCAATATAGAAAAATTGGAATTTTCTCCTCGATAAAAAATTTAAAATGCCCTATAAAATTTTGGTCCCATGAATTTATGAGTCTTTCAGAAGTGGGAGCAGGATCTACATATTTCAAGAAATACTTTTAGAAAGAAATGTATAACTAAACCATCAACTATTAAATTCTTAATAAACAAATTTGCATTTAAAAAATGAAAGCATTTGGAATGGAACTCACTGTCAAATTACATAGATTTTTTTCGTTGAATGGAATAAATTTTGTTTGCCAGGTTAATTTGAAAGTCGATTAAAGTCAAATATCCGCCTCCAAGTTGTCTGGCGATTAAGGATACGGTCGTAAAACTTGTTTCACGCCGCAGGATGCTTTTCCCGAAGGAATAGGTGTGGAGAATCCTCGTTTCTATGGAAACGTAGTCAGAACCCCCAGGTTCGGCTGGTATCGGCGAATATTAAGAAATAGCTCGCTGGTATTTCCGTATTTGCGGACAGAAATGAGCCATTTTTCTCCCGCGACTGAAATAAGGTACTGTCTATGCATGGCACGCCGCCCCCACCCGCCCTCCTATAAATAATATCACGCCATTCCTTTCTTTTCATCGCTCCTCGCTCCTCACCCCCTCCTCCTTTCTTCGACGCCTGTACTTTCTTCCTATGAAAAAATCGCTTGGGATATTTATTTCTGAGGCGTGATTCCGCGATACTCGAACATTCATGAGAAAATCATTCCAATATCGATTATTTGACAGTTGAACCTAGGTTGGCCTAGGTTGGTTAAAAATAAGTTGGTCCAAATAAATACCTGTGAAAATTAGGTTTTTGGTTCTTGGTGAACGAATTTTTCAAAATACACTGGAACTTGGATTTCCGTAAACTGGATTTGTGGGTTCCTAGAATTGATGTCCTGTGCTCTGATTTACGGGTTTCGGGATGAGAGGAGACGCGGGGCTGAAATAAAGGGGGTGCTCAGTCAAGCGTGACAAGCATCAGGAGGGCCGCACTCTCAAGGCGTTGGTTGTATCAGGTTGCGTCATGCGTCCAAATCCAACAGAAATTATTCATGACTGTTTACGTTCGGAGTCCCTGGATTTCAAAGGCCATAGCATACTAATGAGCGATATGGGGTCCTTCACAGAGTACGTGACCAATTTGGAGCCATTTTCGACCTTGCCCCCTCCCACTTCCTATTGAAAATTAACTTAGCCCAAAATTCGATAAAAACAAATTTAATAGGGTCGTTTTTAACAAAAAAAGGAAATAATAGGCGAATAAAATCTTTTGAATAAAATTAATGCAAATGAGATTTGCATTCAATATGAAACACTTGAAATTTCTATGATTTCAAAAATTTCTACCGAAGAGATGAATTTTTATCCCAAAAAGTTTATTCTTTACCAAAAAGACGAATTTCCAACGAAATAGTTGATTTTTCAACCAAATAGTTAAAGTAAAAAGACGAATTTTATCGAAGCCACTTAAACTTTCGACAAAAAGTTTGTTTTCAAATAAGAAAGATGACTTTTCTACCATAAAAGATAAAATGTTCATTCAAAATTTTAATTTTCAACCTAAAGAGATGCATGCTCATGTAAATGGTCAATTGTTCCAACAAAATAGATTAAAATTTAACCAAAGCAGTTGAAATAACTAGCCAAAAAACCATTTTTTGGAAGACAGTTGAACAATCACTTTTCTAAAATAACAGATGAATTTTCTACAACAAAACCAATTTTCAATTAGTTGAACTGATCGAAAAAAATGAGAATTTTTAACAAAGTACTTCAATTTTCGACAAAAAAAAGACAACTTCATCAAACCATTTGCATTTTCAACAAAAAAAAACTTAAAAAACAAGAATTTTCAACAAAGTAGAAAGAAGAAAAGTATATAAAAAGTAAATAAAATAAAAATAAAATAAAAGTAAATAAAATTTTGTTTAAATGATTCTTTATTTGTCTAGAAAATTTGCATATCCTCCAGAAAAGAAAGTCGTAACTACATTAATCTAAAAAGTCACTTTTTGAATTATAAATATGCAATTATAAAGTAAAATAAAAGTCTTTGCATTTTAAACCCAAAAAAATACATAAACAATCAAATAGTAAAATTTTCAAACCGAAAACACTAAAATTAACCCACAAATTTAAATAAAATTTTCACACCGAAATGACAAATTTTTTAGAAGACAGTTAAAAGATTCATGGATAAAAATGCAACTATTTTTTAGAGAATTTAATAGCCTTGTTAAAAATTCATGCTTTTTGGATAAAAATATCGTCTTTCTGGATTAAAAATTAAATTTTTTTCTTAGAAACTTTTTTTTAAATTCATATTTTGAACTTGAAAAGTCAACTAGAATTTTTAAACATGAAAATTCAAATATTTCAAAAATTGTTTAAATTAAAATTGATATGTTTTGAGAAAAATGATATCTGCTTAAAAAAAAATCAACTGTTTAGTACAAAATCCAACAATTTTGTTAAAAATTCGTATTTTCGGATTCAAAATTCAATTACTTTCGTAGAAACATATTTCTGTTTTGAAAATTAATATTTTGATAGTGAAAAGTCAACTGAAATCTGCTTGAATAGAAAACTCAAAATTTTTTAACAATTTATCTTTTTGATTTAAAAGATCATCTGATTAAAAAAAAATGTCATTTTTTTATGCAAATGACACTTTTTGGTTAAAAAACAATCTTCTTTGCTTGAGTGTTGAACTATTTTGTTAGAATGATTTGGGCTAATCAGTTTGTTAAGAAATCAGTTTTTGTTAAAGATTTATATTTTTAGTTGACAATTCATCTCTCTAATTAAAATTTTTACTGTTTAGTGCAAAATTTTATTTTAAGATAGATCTTTTTCAGTCGAAGAATCTCCGTTTTGGGAAAAAAAAATAATTTTCCGAGTTCGAAATTTCATTTTTGTTATGTAAAAATGCATAAGTTACGTGGAAAATTAATTTATTGCTAAAAAGTCATATTTTTCTTGAAAATCCAATTTTTATAGTGTTTCTTCATATTTGGGCTTGAAAGTACAACAATTTTGATAAACTTTTATCTCTTTCTTGAGTGAAAATTTTTTCATTGTTAAAAATTTGTCTTTTTGGGTTTAAAATTCTTTTTTTCTGTAAATGAATTTTATCCTGTTGATTGATATATAAACTATGATACTTTTTTGTAGGGAATTTACCTTTTTAGTTCGAAAATTCAAGTATTTATAGAAAAGTCATCTTTTATAGTATAAAAGACTTTTTTGTTTAAAATAAATTTATAAATTTTTTTTATTTCTATTTTAAATGACTATTTTACTTCGATTATAAAACATTCTATATTTAAAATTTTATAAGATTAAACGGCCAATATTTGCATGATAATGATCAACGAAAATGATAAATTAGTCAAGGAAAAGTAAGGGAATTTTGAAAAGGTACTTATCGGACACCCTGTCTAATTCCACATGCAATAAATATCAAGACATTTCTGGAAAATAAAAATTACGTACAGTAAGAGGGGGGGGGGGTGGAAATGTTTTCTTATGGCTTATTAAGAGGGGAGGACGGATCTTAAGGAGGGTCTATAATCCGTTACGTAATTTAAGTACGGCCCCTGATTAAAAATTTACAAAATCATTAACCCATTAGGCCTGGAAATCGATTTTTTTTCTAAATCTCCACAATTTAGTGTTGTTTAAGAAAAAAATTGTGTATGCTAAAAATATTAGAAAGATCCGATAGTATGAATTTATTTCTATAGTCTATGGCTCCTTACTTCGAGTAAACACAATTTTTTTTTGTTTCTGGGGGGTTAGTGTCTGAAGGTTTAGGTAGATTAGAAAATAAAATTTTTTAATTTAGTTGATTATAATCTACAATCTTGGAAGGGAGTAGGCATCATGGCCACCTTTGGATCCACCGAGCATTAAAGAACCCATAATTAAAAAAAAATAAAAACAAGAAATTTTAGGCAGAATTCTTTAATATTTGTCTAAGACTACCTTTTGACTTTAAATTACCGGCACGTGATGGATGAAGTTTCCAAATCACTTTGTTTTCTCCAATTCTTCCAAAAGGAACTCCATGAAAACAACAATAAAGTATTCAACAATAAAGTATAGTTGTGCAATCTGAAAAAAGAAACTATTATTTCAGGGCTCACTTCAAGTATTAATAACAGCATGAAGTTATCCTATTCAAAAACAGAGCACGCAAAACAGAATATCGTAAGAAAAAAGTTCTAAGGAAAAAGAAGTTGTCCAAACTTCACTTGACTTTCTTAGACTTTAGGATAGGCCAAAATTTTAAAAAAAATTTGTAAAATGTTTATTACAAGGTTCAAGACAATCTGCGAAATAATAGAAAGTGTCCATAAATTATTCCATAACTCTCGGAATGGCTCTCTGTTGTATTTTTCAACTTTTTCGACTTTCCTCTTTTATAAACAATAGTTTTTTGCAATACAAAGCTGCTCCCAATTGCACCATCATTTCTCATTTTAGATCTATTTAACCAGAAAGTGCTAAAAATGCCATTTTTCGCATTTTTTAAAAAGAAGAATGACTTTGAAATGAAAACAGATAAATGAATTGAAAGACAAGTTTGAGTTTCACGGTAAGAAACCTCTCGAAATCAGTTTTTAGGCATTCATTCTGTCATTGTATATTCTTTAAAAAGCTACTTAAGTGAATGGCTGAAATCCGATTTTCTTGAAACAAATATGAATTTAACGATTAAAAACATAACTTTTTTTGCATGTTCTTTTATTTTGCTTTTGTGCGTTTAGTTAAAAAATATGGCTGTCTCGAGAAGAAGTTGTATTATTAATCTGGATGTATTTTTCTACACTTGCAAGACAGTATTTAGCCATTATGAGCATTATAAACAGCATAGGTATGACATATCAAAGGCTGTAAAAGAAGCTAATCGTCAATATTTTGGAATCCAAATAGGAAACCAACATAAACCATGGGTTCCTCATCTTGCTTGAAAAAGCTGTACTTAGCATTTGCGACGACGAATGAAAGACAAAGGGCGTTGTTTAAAATTTTGGGTTACAATGATTTAGAAGAAACCGAAAATCCATTGCAAATGCTGCATCTGCTTACGTAACCGGATTCTATATTTGCAAGGAGACCTATGCTTCACTTACTCAAGGTAGCTTTTCGTTCTTTTTGCTTGAAACCAAAAATTTCATAAGAGGTTGCTAAACCTTTAATCGAAAGTGAACAGGACAGCGACAGTAACAATTTTCAGATCGACTTTGCAGGAACGTCAATATGCGTAGAACTTTTCAACCTAAGTGAACTAAACGATCTTATTAGAGACCTGAACCTTTCAAAGTAATTTATTGAAGTATTAGCATCTAGATTAAAGGAAAAAATATGCTTTCTCCAGAAACAAAAATAATATTATACCTTACAAGAAAGATTTCTCTTCACAGAACCATATTGATGTCGCCGGTCTTTTGAAAAAAATGGGACCAACAGGCATGAGGGAACTGAACGTCTTTTTGTAGAAAGTTCTAAGAGGAGTTTAAAACGTCTGTTTTTTTGCATAATGACAATAAACTAGCTTTAATTCCAATTGCTCATTCGACCAGTTTAAAAGATCATCAATGGATGATTTGCGTGCACCTAAAAAGGCTTTATTTTTTGTTAGTGCAGCAAAGTGTTTATTAAAAATATGATTGTGTCTTTGGGATAGTAGACCTAAAAATAAGCATTGGGTAAGAAGAGCAATCTCTTCTAGTGTCTTCTTCTAAGTCTTCTAGTGATCACATAACGATTGAGCAAAATAATAAAATAAAACGACCATTAGTTTCTACAGACAAAATTATCCTACAATCATTACATATTAAACTAGAACTGATGATACAGTTTGTGAAAGCTTTAGACAAAGAGAGTTCCTGCTTTGATCAGTAAACACATACATTTCCAGGTTTAAGTGCAAACAAACTAAAAGGCGGTATTTTTAACATTCATCAGAAAAGGCTTCTCGTTAGAGACTCAAATTTTATAAATTCTATGAACAAAATTGAGATATCTGCCTGGACTATCTTTATAAAAGTTGTGCAACACTTCCTTGGTAATCACAAGTCAAACAATTATGCAAAATTAGTTATTCGTATGGTAATACAATCTTGGAGATTCAAGTGAAAAATAAAGAGAAAGTTTCCATCAGGGCATCAAAGTCATGGAAGACAGATATAAGCACAATGGGATGATCACATGATGGTAAATTATTGTTGGAACCTTTTGTGCAATTGCCCTCGTATGTACCATTCAAGAAATGCAAAGAAGAGGAGGTTTTATTATTTATAAGAGGGTACTTAAATGATGTTTATATAAATAAAAAACAGCTTCTCATTGCCAGCTTTTCGTTATCGTCTATTAGGACTGCTAAAGAACTATTGTTGGCCTGTATCTGGCGAAGAAATTAAACTCTAAATTTTTTTCTGAATCATAACTTGAGCAAGGTTTGGCAAATGAACATGTGCCTCTAGGCCCTTTAATTCAAGGAAATACTATAAGATAAAAGAACGCAAGGACGGATTTAAAAAAACATTTTTTGTGGCATGGGGTGGGGGGGACTAAATTTAAAAATTCTACTTTGTAAATAATCAAGTGGAAGAATCGATCCACAATAAGGAATTTCATAAGGTTTTCCATGAAGGTAACATACTACTACAGTAGTATTAATTTTTTTAACACATTACGAAGTAATGGTTGATTAGGACTCTGGACATGCGAATATTTTTTCGAGTGCTAACAGGTCTTCAGTCGGGTTTTCTAAATTTAAAGATACATCACGATGGATGCAATATTTTCTTAAAAATTAATTTTAAACGGTCTTTAAATCTGTGTAGAAAAACAGCCTGCAACGAATTTCGGAAAAATTTCTGGTTGGATGCGTTTCAAAAGTTTCAGTTTTAAAGATTGGTAATATAATGAGACAAAAGTTTGAAAGACAAGACAAAATTTTAAGCTTTAATAAAGAGTTTTAAAAAAATCAACTTTTAATGCAATTCTTTTTCCACTAAAAATCAGTACAAATCTTTTTTACCAACCTTAATTACAGCATGCACTGGCATTTTTGCCAACATATCGCAAAACTATCAAATGCATAATTATATATACTGACTATAAACTGATATTTTTTGCTAACGCATGTTTCAAAATTTTAGTTCTAAAACTTCGGAATTGAAACTGTTTTCGCGAAACGAACTTCAGAAAAGGAAATCTTAGAACCTTATTTCCCTTAGAATCTTGAGAAAAACTTTAAAAAAACTTTGAAAATTTCAGATTCGTCAAATCAAAATTTTAACAAAAAAGATAATCATCAATTTAATAGCTTAATTTTTATACAAATAAGATAAATTTAAATAAAAAAACATTCAAACAGTATAAAAAAGACTATTTAAATTTTTAATAAGAAAGATGAAAGATTTTTCAAAAGAGGCAAATTTTCTACCAAAAAAGTTAGTTTTGTACCTAATAAATAATTTTTTGAATCAAGAAAGATAAATTCTCTACTAAAAATGAAGTAGTTAACATTTCAACCCAAAAATATATGAATTTTGAATCGAAGACATTTACAAATTTAAGAAATATTTTTATCCTTTTCAAAACTTCTCAGATTCCTGAATTTCTTTTAAACTAAATCGAATTATTCCAAAATTTATAATAAAATCTTCTGAATTAATTTTGGTCAACTTTAAAAATAATTTGTAATGTTTTAAAATCTTTTGACGAATTCCTTAAAAAATGATTTTATTTGATAAAAAATCATTGTAAACAATATCATGAATCTTAAAATACTTCATTATCTTAAAATCTTTCAGCATCTTTAAAAAACTTCCAAATTTTATTTCGAAATCTTTAAAAATCTACATTTTGTTTTAAGTTTTTGTAAATCCTATCAAATTTTAAATTATATTTAAGAATCTTGGAAAACATTCTAAATATGTTCTAAAATGTTTAGAATTTTCACTAAAACTTTGAATAAACTCTGAAAAATTAAGAAAATGTCCTGAAAATCTTCTAGATTATTTTTTGAAAATTTTAAAACATTTTGGAATGCTTTGAAATCTTTTTTAATATTCTCTCAAAACAAATTTTGTAAAATAAAAGATTATTTAAAATTTTCTAGGAAATTTTAAAACAATGTTTGTATCCTGTTAAAACCAGTCGTTTTAGCTTTTCAATGTTTTTGAATCCTTTTGAAATGTTTTTATAGATTCTATTTACATTCTCGCCTTAAATTAATTTTTTAAGATAAATAATAATAACTTTTAACAAGACCTAAAATTAGTCTAAGCCTTAATTTGTGGTTAAAATCACTTTAAATAATTTAAACTATCAATCTAGGAATGTCTGAATTTACCTCGTATGTCCGAAATTACTTCGTTTGACAGTACATCTTTTAAATTAATTAAAATTTTGTCTGAAATCTTGTAACGTTAAAAAATTAGAACATTTCTTCGTCATTCTTTTCCAAAATTTTAGAAAATCATTTGAAACTTTTATAAGTATTTTTAAACGTTTTCTTATAATTAATTTATCAAAATAAAAAATCAATGTAAAGTTTTCCTGGTATCCCAAGAAGCAATTCAAAAATTTATTTTAAAACCTGAAAAATATAAACTTTGTTTAAAATGTCATAAAATATTTTCAAATTTAAAATTATTTTTGGAACTTTTGAAAACTTCTAAAACCTTAAAATATTTTTTTAATAACTTGAAGCCTTCCTAATATTTTAAAAAAATCTGCACAAATTGAAATTTTTTTTTTAAATATTCATGATTCTTTTTCGCTATATTTTTAAGTATTAAAAGCATAAAATCAATGGTTTAAAATGAAGCCGATAATTAAATCTACATCAGTTTAAATTCTTCCACAAATTTATTGACGGTACCAGGAATTTTTTTATCCATAGTTTCATTTTTTTGTAACAACAATTTAAAATAATTTTTTACAAATTATGTTGTTATAGCAAAACTATAAGAAGAAATACATTTAATATGATCAAGGGATTATGAATAGAATCCTTTTGTCAATTTCAAAAAAATTGGTCTAAAAGTTGATAAACGAATTGATGCCTTAAATATAAAAGAATTTAAAAATTCTTCTCCTCTTCAAAACTTCTCAAATTCCTGCATTTATTTTAAACTGACTCGAATTATTCCTAAATTTGTATTAAAATCTTCTAAATTAATTTTGGACCACTTTGGAAATCACTTGTAATGTTTTAAAAGCTTTCAACATATTCCTTAAAAAATGATTTTATTTGAAAAAAAATCATTGTAAATAATCCCATGAATCTTTAAAAAAAAATTCTTCATTATTTTAAAACCTTTCAACATCTTTAAAAAACGGCTAAATTTTATTTCGAAATCTTAAATTGGTTTTTTAAAATCTCATAAAATCTCATCAGGTTTTAAATAAAAAAAAAAAAAAAAAGGTTTTAAATTATATCTAAGAATCTTGAAAGAGATTCTAAATATATTCTAAAATGCTTAGCATTTTCTTTAAAACTTTAAATAAACTCTGAAAAATTAATAAAATGTCCTGAAAATCTTCTAGATTACTTTTTTGAAAATTCGAAAATATTTTCGAATGCTTTGAAATCTTTTTTAATATTCACTCAAAATAAATTTGGTAAAATAAAAGATTATTTAAAATGTTCCAGGAAATTTTAAGACAATTTTTGAATCCTCTTAAAACCTGTCGAAATTCTTAAAAAGCTTCAAAGCTTTTTTCAAATCTTCAAAAAACTTCATTAAAAAAAAATTATTAAAATCATTTGAAGTTTAAAATTATTTTATAGCCTTATAATTTTATTTGAAGTTTTTGTAATGTTTTTAAAGATTCTATTTATATTCTGGCTTCAAATTAATTTTTAAGATAAATAATAACTTCTCTTAAACAGACCTAGAATCAGTGTAAGCCTTAATTTCTGGTTAAAAATCAGGAAGCAATTCAAAAATTTATTTTAAAACCTAGAAACGGATTGATTTTGTTTAAAATGTCTTCAAATCTTTTCAAATTTAAAATCATTTTTGGAACTTTTTAAAACTTCTAAAACCATAAAATATTTTCTTAAACAATTCAAAGCCTTCCTAATATTTTTTAAAAAATCTGCTCAAATTGAAAAATTTTTTTAAATTATTCAACATTCTTTTTCGCCATGTTTTGAAGTCTTCCTAACATAAAATCAATGTTTTAAAATGAAGCCGATAATTAAATCTACATCACTTTAAATTCTTCCACAAATTTATTGATGGTAGCAGGAATTTTTTTGTCCATAATTTCATTTTTTTGTTGGAAAAACAATTCATAAGAATTTTTTACAAATTATGTTGTTGTAGCAAACTTATAAAAAAGACACATTTATGGCGCAGAAAATCCTAAATGATCATTAATTTTCATTTAATATGATCGAGGGATTATGAATAGATTCCTTTTGTCAATTTAAAAAAAATGGTCTAAAAGTTGAGAAACGAATTGTTACCTTCAATATTAAAAAAAAATTATTTATTACTTCTCCACTGGAAACCCAAATTAAAAATTCTAGAAAATTAACACAGTATGCACCCAATCAGGTTTACAACAACAATGAGTGAATGATTTTTGAGAATTGCATTCCATTAATTTTTTGTCAGATTACACTAGAATGAATAAGCTTTGCGAATATTGTCCCTCAAGAAAAATATTTTAAAGACTTGAAAACTTGGTTAGACTCATTTTGTACTTTTCCATTTGCGGTAAACGAAATCATCGATAATCGAGGGAACCTAGGATAGCTCGTAGCTTTTTGGGGTTGGGGTTTATCCGACTGGCATTTCCGCCGGCAGACTCGCATCCTATCGAGTCCTATCATACCGATATGACGACTTCGAGGGTCGCCCGAAGTAAAATCATTAGTAATCCGATTGTGACCAATGCCCTCGCCCTTTTTATTTTCAAACTCTGGAAATCCGGAATAGGCAATTTCTCATGCGTTTGTCTTACTATTTAACGATTCAGTTTATCTCCCTTTTCTCGTGTACCCGCAAAAACTGATCAATTTAAGGACATTTATAAATATTTGCAATTAGAATTAGGGTCTATTGCACTTTTTTACAACTAAAAGTTACCAAATTGAAGTGTTTTTTTTAATAAGATTTTTTTCAAACATTTTTAATTTTTAACTTTTAATATAAATTTAATATAAAATTTACTA
>JAAAKG020021829.1:9930-20257 GCA_010014905.2 Druon quercuslanigerum | reverse complement strand
TTATTACTTTGGTTGAAATATGAGCTATTTTCTTGACCTTTTTTTTGTTTTTGGTTGAAAAGAAATTTTAATAAAAATCCAATTATTCAAGGTTTGATTGAAAAATTATCTTTTTAGTTGAAAATTCATCAATTTGTTTGTAAACGTAACTATTTTTTTTAAAGTTAGTGTCTGTTTTGTTGAAAATTAATTTTTGTAACTAATTCAAATCATTTGTTAAAAATTCAACAAAATCCGTTAAAAAATCGTATTTTTTTTCTTCATCACTCAGATTGGGCATGCATCGCATTAGTTTAATATTCATGATTTTACTTCGAAAATTAAACTAATTTCTTGAAGAATTGTGTTTTTTAGTTGAAAATTCATCTATTTTGTTGAAAAATCGTTTTATTTTGGTAAATAAATTATTCTTCTTGTTCTGAAACTCTCTCTTTTTTAGATAAAAATTTAAATGTTGCAGCTATAAAATTCTTCATTTTTGTTGAAAATTCATCAACTTGGTTAATAATTGATATTTTCTTGTTCTAAATTCACAGTTTAAATGAAAATTTATTTTTTAATGGACAATTCAACTATTTCCTAAAAAAAAACATATTTCGTTAAAAATAGAATTTTTTGTTGAAAATGAATCATTTGTGGATGAGAATTCAACTATTTGGTTGAAAATTAATATTTTCATGCAGAAATTAAACTAATTTAAAAATTTGTGTAATTTGTGCAAAATTCGCCTTTTTTTGTAGAAAATAGATCTTTTTGGCATACAATTCATATATTCAATTAAAAAATTCATCAGTTTGGTTGAAAATTAATTTCTAACCGAATTCTCCATAAAAAAAATAAATTTTCATTCAAGTTGTTAAATTTGGAACAAGAAAATATCAATTTTTTAAATGGAACATTTAAATTTTTTGACTAAAAAGGTGAGTTTTAGAACAAGAAAAATAATTTTTTTACCAAGATAACACGATTTTTCAACAAACTAGATTAATTTTCGAAGCAAAATCGTGAATATAAAACTATAGCGATGCATGTTCAATCTGAGTGATAAAGGAAAAAAATACAGTTTTTTAAAGGATTTGTTGAATTTTTAACAAAAAATTTGAATCAGTTAAAAAATTTAATTTTCTAAAAAAAGAAGGTAACTTTTAAAAAAATAGTTAAGTTTACAAACAAATTGATGGATTTTTAACTAAAAAAATGAATCTTTGATTTAGATGAATTTTCATCCAAGATGATTAATTTCTACCAAAAAATATGAATTTTCAACAAAAAATTGAATAAATAAATTTTTTAGTCAAAAAATGAATGTTTAACCAAACAGATGAATTTTAACCAGAATTATGGAATACTCAACCGGAATAATAGTTACGCATTCAGTACGAATAAATAATCATTTGAAATCAAAAAATAAAAAATAAATTTTTAAAAATTTTTCAATTTTTGGCCAAATATTTCTTTTCAACCAAACACAAAAAAAATGATTCAATAAAATAGCTCATATTTCAACCAAAGTAATATTTTTTAAATTAAAAATGATAAATATTTCACTGAAATTTTTCACCGAAAATAAGAATTTTTGAAAAAAGAAGATTAACTTGCAAAGAAAAGGATAATTTTCTACAAAAAAACGATTTTTAACCAAATTTGTGAATTTTTATTGAAATAGTTCAATTTTGAATTAAAAAAAGAGAAAATTTGATCGAAATTGTTAATTTTTGAACAAGAAGAGATCAATTTTCAAACAAGAATGAACATTCAAATTTTCACTTGAAGAAATTAATTTGATTTTATACCAAAAAGATAAATTTTCTACCCATAAAGATTATTATTCTACAAAAAAGGCAAATTTTCCACAATTTACATCAATTTATTTATCACAATAAAACCATTTTTGAACAAAATACATCAATTTTCAACTAAAACGATAAATTTTCAATGAAAGTAATGAATGAAACAGTGTTATGAATCTTTAATTGGAATAGTTGGATTTTCAATCAAAAAGTTGAAGTTTCAAACCAGATTATTTTTTTTCCTAACAAGAAAAATCGATTTTTTAAGGAAATAATTGAATTTAAAATAAAAAGACGAATTTTTAAACAAAAATTGGAATTTTGAACTAAAAAAATCCATTTTTATCCAAAAAATGTCATAGTTCAATTATTAGTTAAAAAATTTAATTTTACAAAAAAAAAACGATTTTGTAGTAAAGCAGTAAAATTCTTAACAAAAATTACGTCTTTTCACCTTAAATTATAAATCTTCAAATTGAATAGATTAATTTTTAACAAAAAAAGATTTAATTTCAACTAAAATAAGAATTTCCAACTAAAATTATGAATCTTTAACTGAAATAGTTGAATTTTAACTCAAAATAAGAATTTACTACCAAAAATACCATTTTTGAACAAATTAAATAAATTTTCAACCAAGCAGTTGAATTTCTAACTAAAAAAGATGAATTTTCACCCAAAACTGAAATAGTTAAATTTTCAGTTAAAAAAATTAATTATAAACAACAATAACAAAATAATTTTCAAGAAAAGAGTTAAATTTCCATCAAAGTGATGAATTTTCAACTAATATTATAAATCTTTAACAGAAATAATTTAATTTTTAACAAAATGCATGAATTTCAAACTAAAAATAATTTTTCAATCAAAAATTAAATAGTCGAATTTGTGTTGGAATATCGTTTTTTGAACTAAAAATTCAATGGTTTAATCTTTTTTAGAAAATTCATTTTTTTGGAAGAAACTTTATCTCTCTTGGCTGAAAATGAACTTTTTTGGCGAAAATGTAACTTTTTGGGTTGAAAATTCAATTGAATTTCAAAAAATTTGTCTTTCGGCTTAAACATTCAACCATTTAGCAGAAAATTTATCCATTTTTTTGAAAATTCATCCAGTTGGGTAGAAAATTAATTTTGCTCAAATTAACTTTTTTTTGTTGCTCAAAATTAAAATGTGTTTTGGTTAGAATATTTACTATTGCACTATTTTTTAAAAATTCATCATTTTTGGTTGAGAATTATATATATTTTTCTTTTAAATTAATTTTCTTAACTGAAAATTTAATTATTTTAGTTAAAAATTAATAATTTTAGTTGACAATTGATCTCTAGTTGAAAGTTTAATTTAATTGTGAAATATTAATCTTTTTAAATTGAAAATGCGACTTTTGGAAAAAGGTTGGCGTACATTATTAAAATTTTTTTTTTTTTTTGAAATTTCATTAATTCCTGTGAAACTTTTTTTCTCTGCATTCGAAATTGATTTTCTACTACTACTTCATTTGAAGATTGATAATTTTAGTTTTAAATTGATCACTTTGGTTGGGAGTATAACTATTTTAAAAAATTTATATTTTTTAATTGAAAATTTAACTACGTTTGTGAAAGTGGAAACAATTTTTAAAAAAAATTTTAAGTAATAATGTAACTTTTTCATTTTTGTTTAAAATCTGATTTTGGTTGAATTCAGCTAATTATTATTTTAAAAAAATATTGTTTTGTGGAATTCATTAGTCAGTTAAGAATTAAAAAGTTATTAGTTAGTTAAGAATTCACCTTTTATGTTTAACAATTTTATTATATAATTAAAAAGTTAATTATTTGGTTCAAAATTGAACAATTTTGTAAAAAAGTAATCCTTTTCGAAAAAAATTAACATTTTTGTTAGAAATTCATATTTTTGCGTTAAAAATTGAACTGTTTTACAGAACTGTCGTCTGTTCACTAAAAAATTTAACAAATTAGATAAAATTTGTTTCTTTCATGTCTAAAAATCATTATTTGTTAAAAATTTGTATTTTTGGTTGAAAATTAGACTACTTGGTTTTAAAATTATTATTTTTATTTTTTTTTACTTTAAATATAACTTTTGAATTTTTGCTTCAAGATTTATCCTTTTTATTTCATTTAGGTATAGGTCTCAACAAACTTTATTTATTTATAAAATTTTTTGTTAATAATGCATATGCATGCAACTATATTTTTAAAAAATTCGTCTTTTCGGCTTGACAATTTTAACAATTTTAAATTGTTTAAACAATTTATTGTGCTTTTTACACGTTTTCCCTTAGAATGGAGATGGAAAGTCGCGGTTAAAAAAAATGCTTCACTTTTTGCAAAATTTTTAATAAGACTAAGATATTAGTTGATAAATGTTAACAAATGAAATTGTTTACACGAATTATTATTATCGTTAATAATATTCTCTGTGAAAAGTGCTAGGAATGGCGATTATTTCTGAAATTTTTGGTCTATTTTTCACTTGGAGTGACTTAATAATTATTTAAATCCAGCACAAAAAAATGTTTAATCAAATTATTATTGTTTATAACCATCTTCTATATTAATACTAGATAATTTCGTTTTTTAAATGAAATTTTTATCTTTTTTCACTTTCACTTAGTGAGCTAACAATTAAGTTGAGTCATTAAAAATAATTGTTTAAACAATTTGTTATTGTTTATAACTTTATTTTATTAGATAAGAAGTAGAAAGTTTAATTATTATTATAATTGACTATGTAAGTGAAAAGTTGACAAAAAGTGAAAAATTTCATTAAAAAACCCTGACCATCTAGCATTGTTCTAGGAATAGATAGTTATTAACAACAATATTTTTGATAAATTTTAATAATTATTACTAAACTCTAAGTGAAAAGTGGACAAAAAGTTGAATATTTCAGACAAAACCATAACTTTCGAAAAATTATTTAAAGATAATATTATTAAAAACAATAATAAATTGTTTACACAATTTATTTAAACATCTTATTAACAGTATAAGGTTATATTTTATGAATTACAAACAGTTTTTATTTTTTTTAAATCGCAAAAAAATCAAAATTAAAGCTAAAAACACGCAAACCCCATTTTTGCACTTATGGGGTTTGTTTAAGGCCCTATAAAATAGGTTAATAATTTCAGCAAATTTTAATGATTGGACTGATTTTCTATAAATGGAACAATGTTCTTCAGTTACTGAACTATAGCTTTTCCAGGAAAAGTCTGCACCAACATTACTTATGTAAAGTTGGTGGTATCGAGTGTCTGGCAGTAGTATGAACCTTTTTAGTCAGACATTAGTGAATATATGTCATGTCGTGTTAGCTATCCGTCCTACAATTTTTTTATTGATTGTATAGCTTTTTCTGTATAATGCAAGTGGAGTTCTGTTTTTATTTGTGGCAATCTTTAATTAATTGAGTTATATTTTCATTTTATTAAAATTTTATTGTACCTTACAATAATTTTTGTAATTAATTTACACTTATTTTACTCAATTCTATACAATAAGGATTGTACAATTTAACTAATAAAATTTTTATAAGTAAAAATCACGTTTCTAAAAAAAATTATCAAATTGTCAAAAATATAAATTATTAGTAATTTTTTGAGCTGGAAAAGGGGTAGGGTGTAACAGAACTTCCCCCTTATCCTTTCCAGCACAAAACCTGACTATTTTTAATAAAAGCAAATGTTATGAACATTTACAATTTACTAATAAAACCAAAATTATTTAAGATATTATAATTATTAATAATTATTACTAAATTAACAATTAGTGAAATTAATCATAATAATTAAAATACATTAATATTAAAAAAAAGAAATCTTAACAAAATGAAATCTTCTTAACAAAAAAATGTTTAATAACAACAATTTTTGGATCATTTTTGTTTGTAAGTTATCAATTTTCTTAATTTATAAAAGTGAGTATAAAGTGTTTATAATTCCGTAGTAAATCCTAAACGTAGCAGAAAAAGCGTTAGTCAAATTTTTTGAAAATTTTTTTTATTAGTTTTGTATTTTGTGACAAAAATACCTTTTATTTAGTAGTTTTTATAAAAAACAATTGGAATATTTGATTCCTATTTTGAATAACCTAAGGTCGAATTCACATCATTGAATTTTTATTTCCTAATATTAAAATTATAACCAATTTCAAAATCAATCGTTAAATAAATTTTGAAATATTAAGTTTTGAAATTTTTTAACAATAATTAGTGGTTGATCATTAATAATTTCGAACAGCAAATGTGGAGAAAAGGAAAACACTTCGAATAGAATGAAAAGGATTTGAACTTGTATTATTTCCAATTAAAAGTGTTCAAAATTTAATAATTCAAAAGTGAATACTTTTCAATTTCAAAAATTCTAAATGCAGAGCCCTAAAATATGATAATTTTAAATAAAAAATTGAATTCATTTTTTCAAAACCGATGTTTCAAACATTATGTAATTTTAGAAAAAATTTCTAAAATCAAAAAATTAACTAAATTATTCTAAAAAAAGCGTTTGCAATAATTAGTAATTTTATATGGGCAAAATAAAAAATGTATACTAAGGAGCGTTCATTTAATATCGAAGAAACTGTTAATAACCAAAAATTGTAATATTAAGACTTTTTTATGCTCAAACTCTTTAAAGTTTTAATCATTTTAATTAAAATAAAATTCGTTTAAAAATGAATATTATTTAAAAGGTTAATTATGCTTTTAATAATTCAACCCAATTATTTTTAATTGCAATATTTAAATTTATGAAAGGAAAAAAAATGAAAATGTAGAGTTTACATTAAAAATTTTAATCTCTACAATTTGAACCATTAAAAAAAATAGTGAATAAAATATTTTTCAGATTTGATTTTTTTAAATTTGCATCTAATAAATCGACAATTTCAAAATATTTAATTAAAAATTTCAAACATAAATTTTTTTTTGCAAAACAAGATAGAAATTATTTCCTTAATTTTTCATTATTTAAAATTTATTCTAGGACACTAAAATTAGATCTAAAATTATTATATTTAAAACTAGCTAAAATCAAAAATATACCATCTAGAATATTTAAATATAAAATTATTAAATTGCAAATGACTTTATAACATAAAATTCTGAAAGATTTAGCGAAATTATCCTTTTTCTGAAATAAAACAGATATTTTAAATATTCTTGAAATTTTTCATATGAATCATATTAAATAAATTTTTTTCTTGAAGTTTTAAATGAGAGTCTTTTTATTAAAAATATGTTTGTTGCCTAGCGTTAACTATGAAACTAAAAAGATAAATGGGTCAAAAGTTAAAAAATTTCAGAAAAAAACAACTTTATAACATTATTCAAAGAGAAAATTGCTATAAACAATAAAAAGTTATTTAAACAAGTTACCTAAACATTAAATTATTAGTAGTAAGTAGTATTGTGTGTATTATAAGCATTTTTTATTTTAAAAAAAGCCACACAACAATCATAATTAGTGTCAAAAATTTTCAAAATCTAATTTTTCTCTTATGGGGTTTATTGGGGACCCCATAAAAAAGACTTATGGGGGCAAAATTAAAAAAAAAGTTTTTATTTGAATTCTATGGCTCATTGTGAAGCGGAACCTGTAAACTTATATTTCTTTAAACACACAAATATATTTATATATATAGTCAGAAATTTTTTTTTTAAATTTTATCACCGAACTTTTCAAACTTTAAAAAAATTTGAGTTTGGATAATCACTAAATCCTTTTTGAAAATGTATTTCATATTTTTTTTATATTTTTAAACATTATAATTAGTTATAAATAATTATATTATTATTAATTTTATATAAATGTAACTTTTTACAAATAGTAATAAGGCGCCATGTTTACTTTATTAAAAATTTCGAGATCTACTTCCAAACATATATTTTGTAACAAATAGATTGGTTCTGAATAAAAAAAAAAATGCTTTTTCTGAGTATTTCATAAGGCGCCATTTTGAATTTTTCAAAATTACCAAGAACCAAAGAAATAGTAAGTGAAAAACAAAATTTGGGCAGCCATTTTTAATTTTTTCAAAATTTTGAATTCTAATTGTCATCACGTGCTTTCTAATAAATAAATCTGCCTCTCGTAAGAATTGCACGAACTTTTGTTATTAATTGTGGAAATTGTAATTTTGGTGAAAATTAAGGGATCCGCCATTTTGTAAATTTTGAAGTAAAAAACAAATTTTCGTGTAGATTTTTTTTTTGAAAATAGTTCAAAGATCAAGATTGTATAGAGCCAAAGAATTCCGATAAAATATTTTTAAAAAATACTGCATTCGAAATTTAACGGTACTTTTCCATGAGAAACTTTCAGTGCTTTTTTTTTGTTAATATTAATTGCTTTCGCTCAAATTTGGTGGAGATAACTTTTTTGGTTATTCAAAAAACAGGGGGGGTGGGGGGGTTGAGAACAAGAATAATCCATAATCAAAAAATAAGGACCACCCTATTGTACATTGTACATTATAAATTATAAATTGTAAATTCTACAGTGTAAATTTTGAGGTTGTAGATAGTCAATTGTACATTGTAGGTTATAGATTGTAGATATTACATTGTAGATTGTCCATTGTGGATCTGATATTTGGATTTGTACATTGTATATTGTACGTTGTACATTATCAGTTATAAATTGTAAATTGTAGGCTGTAGATAGTCAATTGTACATTGTAGGTCAAAGATTATAGATTTTACATTGTAGATTGAGAATTGTAAATTTTACATTGCAGATTGTACATTAATGATCGTAGATTGTAAATTATCAATTATAAATTATAAATTGTCAATTGTAGGTTGTAGATGGACAATTGTGCATTGTAGTTTATAAATTGTAGATTTTACATTGTATATTGTGCTTTGTAAATTTTACATTGCAGATTGTACATTAAAGATCGTAGATTGTGAATTATCAATTATCAATTATAAATTGTAAATTGTAGGTTGTAGATAGACAATTGTACATTGTAGGTTATAGATTGTAGATTTTACATTGTATATTGTGCTTTGTGGTTCTAATATTCGGATTTTTACATTGTATATTATACATTGTAGATTTTACATTGTAGATTGTATATTATCAATTCTAAATTGTAAATTGTAGGTTGTAGATAGTCAATTGTACATTGTAGGTTATAGATTGTAGATTTTACATTGTATATTGTGCTTTGTGGTTCTAATATTCGGATTTTTACATTGTATATTATACATTGTAGATTTTACATTGTAGATTGTATATTATCAATTCTAAATTGTAAATTGTAGGTTGTAGATAGTCAATTGTACATTGTAGGTTATAGATTGTAGATTTTACATAGTACATTGTCCATTGTCCATTGTGGATCTAATATTTGGATTTGTAAATTATAAATTTTACATTGTAAATGATCAGTTATAAATTGTAAATTGTAAATTGTAGGTTGCAGATAGTCATTTGTAGGTTGTAGATAGTCAATTGTACATTGTAGGTCATAGATTGCAGATTTTACATTGTAGATTGTGCATTGTGGATCTAATATTTGGATTTATACATTTTAGATTATAAATTATAGATTGTTCATTGTAAATTATCAATTATAAATTATAAATTGTAAATTGTAAGTTTTAGATAGTCAATTGTAGATTGTAGGTTATAGATTGTAGATTTTACATTGTATATTGTGCTTTGTGGTTCTAATGTTGGAATTTTTACATTGTAGATTATACACTGTAGATTGCACATTATTAATTGTAAATTGTAAATTTTAGGTTCTAGATAGTTAATTTTACATTGTAGATAGTGCATTGTGGATCAAATATGGGGATTTTTACATTGTAGATTGTACATTGTCGGTTGTAAATTGTACTTGTAAATTGCACATTTTAAATTGTACATTGTAAATTGACTATTGTATATTGTACAATGAAGCTTTTAGATTTGAGATTGAACATTATGGATTGTAGATTTTATATTGTTCATTGTTGATTATATTTTGTGGGTTGTAGATTACAGATATTCAAATTAGCGTCAAAATAAAATTTGAGCGATTCTTTCTGATGGTGAATTTTCTGGTCCGCGAATGGCTGTCAGTAGTAAAAACATGTTTCGACCAGACGCGAGTGGATACATGCTGTGTCGTGTCAGCCCTCCGCACTCCTGAATTCAGAATAATGGCCCTCCGGTTCCGGTCGTGTCGATAGTCTCATTCAGGCTGAATTCAAGGCTGACGCATTGTCAAGCACTCTTCTTCCAAAACTCTTCAAGCGCTCGTTTACATTTTAGTGCGAAATTTGCTTTCCAGTTCCAACAACTTCAGATAAACGGTATGGTCCGATTTTTTTATTTCTTAAAATATGAAAAAATTTTTTTTCGCGAAAAACAAGCATTTCTTTCTCAGGGGCAGTGCATAAATTACTTATAGTTTTTTTTCTGAAATTTTGAACCATGTAAACCCCCCCCCCCCCCCCCCCCCCCCCCCCCCCCCCCTTCCTTCCCCCTTCTCTCCTTCTTTCTTTTTTTTTTTTCTTTTTTTTTTTTTTTTTTT
>JAAAKG020021828.1:0-45348 GCA_010014905.2 Druon quercuslanigerum | reverse complement strand
AAAATATGTTTTTTCCTTAAAATTGAAGTCCGTGCTATTCAGACATAACCGAAGTCCTTCTTCGAAATCTAACCACGGAATTTTTGTCTTTTCGCTAATTTTATCCCACCTGCTTCGGACCGCCTCAACTGCCTTCTCTTTTGGCACATTTTTGAAAAGGGAAACGACATCCAATGATGCGAATACATGATTTTCTGGGATACTAAAATTTCTCATTTTGTTCAATAAATCGAAGCTGTTAAGCACTATCGATTTAGGAGCCACGATATTATTAGCAATAATATTTTTTAATGTCACTGAGTTAATCTTATTGTTTAAAAGTTCTTCTTTTCGGTTAAAAGTTAAAGCATTACCGTTAAAAATTTATTATTAATAAACCTGGAATTCTTCTTGAATTTTTATATCCTTGAAAAAAGTTATTCTTGAATTTGTTTTCAACCTTAAAACCCTAAAAATATCAGAGTGCTGCCTATTTTATCTTTTTTAGTTAAAAATTGATCAGTTTGATTGAAATTTGATATTTCTTAATTCAAAATCCAACAATATGGATGAAAATTTGTCTTTTTTGATTGAAAATTCACAAATTTTGTTTTCAAAAATCCATTTTTGTTAATGGAAAATGATCTTTTTCCTTGAAAGTTAATCTTATTGTTTAAAAATTCTTCTTTTCGGTTAAAATTTCAATTATAACAGTTAAATATTTCTTATTTAAAACCTGGAATTCATCTTTTGTTTTTAGATCCTTGAAAAAAAGGGATTCTTGAATATTTTTTTTAACCTTAAAAACCGAGAATTATTTGGGTACCGCGCAATCTTTCCCCTGTTGCGCCCTTGTGTTTTCCTTTTTTTAAATTCCCCCTTTTTCCTGTGTTCTCGAAAAATGTCTAGTCTTCTTTTTAAATATACGCAGGGTGTCTATCTTATCTGGAAAACCTGAAAATATCAGGGAATATTTTTTAAAGCCAGCGAATTTTTTCGGGAGCGTGATTTATTTATTTTTTAATTGCAATATAAAACTGTATAACAATTATTCTTTAGTTTTAAAAAGAGTTTTATATGACTTTGTTGAGAATCTAACTAAAAAAACTAACTATTCTAGATTTGGTTAAAAATATATTGTTCTTAGTTAAAAATTCAAGTAGATGGTTCAAAATTTAGGTCTGGTTGAAAATTCGTTCTTTTAGATAGAAAGTTTCGTGGTTGAAAATTCGTCTTCTTGATTGAAAATCAACAGAATATCAACAAATACATCTTTTCTTCATAATTTATCTGTTGAAGTTAAACAATTTTGATAAAAATAAAATTTTTTGGTTGAAGGTTCATCATAATTAATTTATCTTTGGTTGAAAAATGAACTATTTGATTAAAAATTTGTTTTTTCTTTGAATGAAAAGGAATTTTTCTCGAAAACTTAACTTTAATTTATCTGAAAATCCGATTTTTTTTTGGTTTTGAATTAAATTTTCAACGAAAAAGTCATCTATTTTTTTTTTGAAATTCATCATTTTTGTTGAAAATTTATCTTTTCTCATTCAAAATTCAACAATATGCATGAAACGGAAAAGTCAACTATTCTATTTTTGGTTGAAAATTTATCTTTTTTGTTTGAAAATTAATCAGTTCGGTTACAAAATAATTTTTTCTAATTGAATATTTAATAATTTACATGCAAATTTGTCTTTTGATTGTAATTCTGGTACTTCGTTGAAAACTCACAACTTTTGTTTAAAAATCGATTTTTTTCTAGAAAATTATCTTTTTCTTTAAAAGTTAATCTTATTGTTTAAGAATTCTTCTTTTCGGTTAAAAATTAAAGCAATACAGTTAAATATTTATTATTGTAGTTGAAAATTCATCTTTTAGGTTACACATAAAGATATTTAATTAAAGTTTAAACTCTCTTGTTAATTTTTTTTCATTCAAATCCAAATACTTGGTTGAAAGTTGAACTCCTTTATTAAAAATTCATTTCATTTATTGGGACTTTATCTATACTTAAAAATTGAACTATTTTCTTTTCAAAAAATTTGTCTGGTAGAATTTATTATAAGTTAAAATTTAACTATGTCATTTTTGTTTAAAAATTGTTTTTTTTTGTAGTAGAAAATTAATGTATTTCAACTTTGAATCTTAGGAATAAGGCATCATGTTTAAAACAAAAACATATAGAAAAACGACAGAAGTTATGAAAAAAAATGATTTAAGAAAAATTGTTTGCCCGAAAAGAGCTACAAATTTGTAATGAATCACTTTTCGATAGGAGATGTAGTTTTGGTTGGAATCATAAAAATGGAATTAAAAATAAAAATTAAAAATTTGTTGAAAAACGACAAAAGGTATGAAAAAAATGGATAGAAAAAGTTATTCGCAAAGAATAGAGATACAAATTTGTAATTATTTATTACAGTCTCATCATTTATGATTGAGAAAGTATTAGAATGGCCAAACGACGCAAACTACGTAAAAAGTCTAAAAGAAGACTTGTAGGTATTTTGCTTTAGCTGTAAAAAATATATGAAAACGAAAATCCTATTCTTAGCATAACAACGCGAGATAGAGAAAAATATCTGAGCCCGAAGCGCGAGGCAACTATTTATCGAGTGCGAAGCGCGAGATTCAATAGGCGCGCGCCCAAACTTGCGAGCCGCCCGTAGCGCATAATGAGAGTGACCGCAAGGCGGGCAGATTTTTTTGTTTGTTTTCTACTTAACATAAAAACAAACTTTAATTAACTCTTATGGTATCAAACAAAAAATAATTTGTTTATGCTGTTGCTTTTATTGAAATTTGTTTGGCACTGCAAAAATGGAATCGCTCATTTTTCACATGTAGCAAAAAACTGTTTCATTATTTGATGTACAGAAAAGTCGACCTGGAAAAACTTGATTGTTGAACTGCAAACAGGGAATTTTTGTGTACCTAAAAAAGTCAGGGCATTTTGTTTTTAAGTCAGGGAATTTTTTGAGAGCGTACTTATTTTTGCTCTTAAATTGCATCATAAAATTAAATAAAAATAATTCTTTATTTCAAAAAGTTGCTTTGTATTACTGTATTAAACTATTTTGTTAAAAATTAGTTTTTTTGTTTAAAATTAATTTTTTGATTGAAAGTTTAAGCATTCAATTATTGGTTGAAAAGTTTACCTTTTTTAGTGAAAAATTAATTTATTCTGTTTAATATTTTTATTTTTTTGTTTAAATTAATCTTTTTGGTTTAAATTCAACAACTATAGTTAAGATTCATCATCTAATTTGAAAAATTATCAGTTTGGATGAAATATAATTTTTTAAATAAAAAATTGACTTCCAACTAAAAATGTAATAGTAAAATTTTCAGATAAAATATTTTAAACCAAAAATATGGATCTTTAACTGACAAATTAAACTTTTAACAACATATTTCAAGTTGCTTTTAAACAAGTATTTCAATTTTCAGTTAAGTAGATTAATTTTGAAACCAGAAGATTAATTTTCGATCAAATAGGAATAGGAAGAAAAAATTTCAACCAAATATTTGAATTTGTACTTGAAAAAAACGTAAAAAAATTAGATTTCAACGAAACTGATGAATTTTCAACTAAAATTATCGATCTTGAACTCGAATAGTTAAATTGTAAACAAAAAGGACGAATATGTTACTAATATAGTTGAATTTAAACCAAACTTGTTGGAAATACAGTTGAGAAATACTGTGT
Source organism: Druon quercuslanigerum (assembly GCA_010014905.2). Lineage (NCBI taxonomy): Eukaryota > Metazoa > Arthropoda > Insecta > Hymenoptera > Cynipidae > Druon > Druon quercuslanigerum. Next base: position 41,654 of record JAAAKG020021828.1, on the reverse strand, counting down.
ACATAATGATTTGTAACCAAATCAATTCTTTCCTCAGCCGGCAATATTTATGAATTACGGTCCACGTAAATTAAAAATAAAATTGAGCCAAAAAACATTTTTTCGAAGTCCGAATTGATTTTATTAGAAACTCCTTTCTCAACTCTTGACGTTTCGGTACCCATGCGTACCTTTTTTAAAATGTTTTAACCTGAATAAATATATTTTTACCATGAGTAATATTGCGGAGAACAATCATGATAAATCATTTCGTAGCTTATTATAATTTTTTTTACCTGAGCTTCAGATGTTAATTAAATATGAGATTAATGTCGGAGAGTAAAAAAACAAAAAAGAGTAACGATGTCATTTGGAAATTTTCCTGTCAAAAGTTTTTTTCTAAATCAATTTATAAAAGAGAAAATATAAAAAGTAATTTTGAAGTCTCAAAAGTTAGAGATTTTAACTAGTTAAGGACTGCATTTTTAAAAAAGTACTTTATTGTAGGTTAGTAGAAAATTTAACTTTTTTAGAATTAATTTTTCTTTGTTGGAAAGTGATTTTTTTGAACATAAAATTTTACTCTTGCATTTTTGGTTGACAGTAAATCTTTTTTAGTTTATATATTTTGTCGAAAGAGCGTATTTTTGGTAGAAAATTAATCTTCTTCTTTGAAAATTCATCTCTTTGGTTGAAAATAAAACTATTTGGTTGAAAGTTAAAAATTCATCACTGGTTGAATTTTTTTGTGTGGAAAAAAAATTATTTGACCTGAAAATTTAACTGTTCCATTTTTGATTGAAAGCTGATCGTTTTTAGTTTAAAATTAAACTATTTGGTAGGAAAGTGTTTTTTTTCTAGTTGACAATTCAACTATTTGGTTGAGAATTCATGTATTTTGTTGAAAAATCGTCTTCTACGTTAGAAAATTAATCTTTTTAGTTGAAAATTTAAACCATGTGTTTATAAGTTCATCCATCTTGTTGACAATTCACTATTTTTATATGAAAAATTAGGCATTTACAGTGGTTGCAAATTTTTAATTGAATATAATATAGTAACCACATTAACTTTGCCTAAATTTGTACTAAATTTTAAGTTTTAGTATTGTGTAATTATTTAATTAATAGGCAGAGCTAATATGTTTAAGAACATCTTGTAATATAGGTTTCGAAAGCTTTTTAAATTAAGCATAATAAGTGAATCCCTAGAAACTTGGAAAAAACGGTATTTATAACAATCTCGCGAAACTGTATACATATTCCGAGATACCTGGAAAAACTCTGAAATTGTCCAGGATTTGAGTAGGAATCCTGTAATCCTTTTAGAAAATAGTTGAAGTTATTCGTCAACATTGAAACATAAACCTGACATTTAAATTTGACATTTTTGACTTTTAGAGAGCTGCTTATTATGTTTTACAAGAGCACCGGAGGCTACAAACCACATAGGATAATCCTTTACCGCGATGCTATTTCTGAAGGTCAGTTCTTGCACGTTCTTCAACATGAGTTGACCGCCATTCGAGAGGCCTGCATCAAACTAGAAGCCGATTACAAGCCTGGAATAACCTTCATTGCCGTACAGAAGAGGCATCATACCCGTTTGTTCTGCGCTGACAAAAAGGAACAGAGCGGAAAGAGTGGAAATATTCCGGCTGGAACGACAGTCGATGTGTGTATCACACATCCGACCGAGTTCGACTTCTATCTGTGCAGTCACCAAGGAATCCAGGTAAGTGTCTTTAAAATGATTGTTCTTTCAGACGGTTGTTACAAATTCTTGAAAATCCGCTGGACCAGAAAATGATAGTGAATTTATTTTTTGATTGAATTTTTCAAATTCTTAGTATAAACATCTTTCCGATTGTTCCTACTTCGAAACAAAATGACAGTAGAGAGACAGTTTTCTTAGAACTTTCCGCTAATGCCACTATTTCTTTAATTTTGTTTGAAAAGTGTTTTTTAATTTCTTCGCTTATTGGCCTAAATAATATGTTTGCCATCTCAACGAATTACAGCATATCGGGAAATTGACTCAATGGCTGATTAGGGAGCGTGCATAGATTACGTAAAGTTTTTGTCTAGAATTTTGAACCACGGGCGATTTTAATCAGCCAAATTGTTGATATTTTAATCAAGACAGAATTTTATTGTTTAGGCAGTATTCTACTTTGAAACACTCTAAGAAAAAGCTATTTTTGTGTATTTTTTTTAGATTATTAATAATGATATCGATGTAGGGTTTGTTAGGCTTAGAAAACACACTCTTTAAATACATTTTTAAACAAATTCATTTATTTTATGCAGTTTTTATACATAAAAACGTCAGTCGAATTAAACTAAAAAAGGAGGTAGGTTCGAGCTGTTGTAAAAATCTGGAGAATGAGCTTTCGAAACAAAAAAAAATTAAACAGATTTAGATTTACTATGACTCCAGCAACCGGCTGAACTAGGAGTATTTAAAAAAATTTAATTTTAACAATATTTTTTTGCAAAAAACTTAAAAATAAACACATGTTTTTTGTTTTTTTGCCATTATTTTATTTTTAGTTTTTTTGTTTCGGATCGCCCATTCTCGAGATTTGTACAACAGCGCAAACCTAGCTACTTTTTGAGTTGACCTTTACTGACATTTTTATGCATAAAAAGTGCATAAAATAAATGAAAAAAAAGTATTTTAGGAGTGCATTTATTAAGCTTAAAAAACACTACATCAATATTATTATTAATAATCTGAGAAAAAAATCACTAATGTATCTTATTTTCGAGCGATTCAAAGTAGAATACTGCCTTAAATCAAATAAAAAGATATTATTTTCCAGCAAAATAGTTAAATCACCGATATAAACAGATTAATTTTTAACTAAGCAGTTTCATTTTTTAGCAAAACATAAGTTTTCCACAAATAGTTAAATTTTTAACCAAAGGCTTAATTTTCGACACAAAATATTAATTTTCTTCCAAAAATGATGAATTCTTAACCAAATAGTTGAATTTTCTACTAAAAAAGATAAATTTTCTAATAAATAGTTTGAAAAATGAATTAGTCCAAATTTTATTTGATTAATTTTTAGTTTATATTTTGGTTCGTTTCTAAAAATTTTTAACTTAATAGTTTGAATTTTCTACAAAACAATTTAATTTTGTAGCAAGTTGAGTAGAATTTTCAACCTAAAAAGATGAAATTTCAGCACAGAATAATAATTTTCTTTCAAAAAAGATGAATTCGTAATAAAATACATAAATTTTAAACCAAATGGTTGAATTGCGAACAAAGAAGATTAATTTTTTTCTAGAAAAGATGAATTTTCACCAAAATACGTACATTTTTAACTAGTTACTTGAATTTTTAACCAATAAAATTAATTTGCTACCGCAAAAGATGAATTTCCTAAAACTATAAATCTTTAAACAAAAAATTAACTTTTAAAAAAGTAATTTTACTTTCAACTAAGAAGTTGAACTTTCAACCTAGAAAGATGAATTTTCAACGAAAAATGTGAAACTTGAAATAAGAAGTACATGCATTTAATTTAAAAAAAAGGAATTTTCAAGTCGATACTTGAAATTTAACTGAAACAGTTTAATATTCATCCAAAAATTTGCTTTTTTAATTAAAAAATTTATTCTCTACCGAAAAAGTATTCAATTTTGAAATAAATCATAAGATTTTCCACCAAAAAGTATAAATTCTTAACCAATACTGTAATAGTAGACTTTTTAACCGAATAGAATTAACTCTTAACCAAACATAGTTTGAGTTTTTACACTTGGTGCTGTTTATTTAGTTCGCATTTAAATTGACAAAAAAACGAGAAAAAGAGAGAACTAATGATAGATAAATGAAGTAAAAAAAAGAGAAATTTTGATGGTTTATGGACTAAAGTATAACTGAAAAAATTGATCATTCTGAGTTGGGACAGGGAATAAATAAAAGAAATGTTTTTTGAATCACGTTAACGTCCGTGAAAAATTATAATTTTACTTTAGGACATAAAATTTTCGTTAATAATTATAATTTTTAGTTTGGGACAGGGAATATCAGTAAATAAAAGAATTTGGACAATTGGGAAAGGGAAAGTTTGTAAAGAATGATAATTTTTATTTTAGGGCAGGTAGTTTCCGTAAATAATTATAATTTTACTTAAAACAAGCAATTTTGAAATTGAACGGCAATTTTGAAACAGAAATTTAATTCTTATGTAGAAGATGGGAATTTCACTCAAATTCTTCTTACAATTCCAAATTCGTCATGGATTTTTTTTTATTGAATTTAATTGTAACTTGGTCTAGAGAATTTTTTAAAGCAATTTTATTTTTTAGTTTGAGCGGGGATTAAATAAATGAAATATAATAAAATTTATATAAAGAACTAAAATTTTGACTTTAGAAAAGATAATTTTATAAAGAAATTATGATTTATAAGAAGGGAATTTACGAAAACAATCCCTGTCCCAAGTCAGAATTCATCAGGTTTGGAAAATTCCTTATACTAAATCAGAATTCCTTGAATTTGAAAATTATTTTTTTTTATGATAAAAATTTGTTAGAATTGGAAACCGTCTTCGAAATTTTAGAAAAAGGATTGACTATATTTCTGAATTATAATAGAAAATATTCTGAATAAATATATAATTTGGACTTGGAACAAGGAATTTTTTGAAATAATTGTAATTGTGACTTGGAACAGGGAATTTTTTGAAATAAATGTAATTGTAACTTAGAACAGGGAATTTCCGTAAAGAATTATATTTTGACATGGAACGGGAAGTTTTGAAAGTGATTTAAATTCTGATTTATAAGAAATGAACTTAAAAAAGAATTCCTATTAAAATTCAGTATTATAATTCTTTTACAAAATTCTCTTTTCCAAGTTAGAATTGTAATTCTTATATCCATGAATTAACTGATGTTCGAACTCAAAATGCATGTTTCAAATCAGAAGTCTTTTTAAATACAGAGACCAGGAGAACCCCGGGAATTAAAAATCTTCCGTTAGGTAGATGTCGTGTTTTTTTTTCTCTTCGTATTTTAGTGGCTGCTCGGGTAATTAATGGTTCTATAGGGAGATGATGGAGAGACAACTTTTTTAAAATATGCATTACTTTTTTTTCTAGGGAACCTCGAGACCTTCGCATTATCACGTCCTTTGGGATGATAATCATTTTGAAAGTGATGAGCTACAGTGTCTCACCTACCAACTCTGCCACACGTACGTCAGATGTACGAGATCTGTTAGTATACCAGCTCCAGCATACTATGCTCACCTGGTTGCATTCCGTGCCAGATATCACTTAGTCGAAAAAGAACATGACAGGTAAACCTATACAATTTATTATTTTCTTCTATATTTTTCAATCGAAGAAGAAAACGAGGGATCGCAATTAATCCCCTTTTCCCCTGTTTTCTCGAAATCCCCTATGATATTCTCAAAATATCGCCATTATTCTTGTTGAAAATTTGATTAGCTTTTCATTACTTGAAGATGTTTTGAGTTTTAAAAAGTTTGTGCGGTGAAATTAAAACATTCAAGTTGTCTGATAAATTTTTAAAAATATTATACATGTCTTAATTTTTTTTTTTTTTCACCAGAAATTCACATTTTCAACGAAAAATCATTGGCGTTTCTAATTTTCAACAATTTTAGGTTATGTCAGTCTTGATAGAAAACATTTTTTAACCAATTAACTTTTGCGGTTTTGTTAGCGTCCTTTATCGGAAATTGACATTTTAAAACAAAAATAATTAGATTTTAAATTTTCAAACAAGATTTGCAATCTTGGTACATTTTCAGATTATCTTTTATATTATTTTTAGTCTTTTTCGTAGGGAATTATTGGTATTTTTAATAAAAACTTATTAAATTCAATGAATATTTAAAATATTTAACAAAAATGTTATGTTGGTGTGTTTCACTTGGAATTAGTATTCTTAAAAAAAATTAATTTTAAATTCCATAATTTTTGTTTAAAATAATGAAATTGACAAGCTTAAGTAATATTGAATTGTTTCTTTTTTTTTGTCGGAATTGTACAATTTTATTTTAAAAATGATCAGATTTCGAAAAAGTTTCATAAGTTTTTAACAATTTTAGGTCACGTGTTATGTTTTACATAGAAAATTGGCATTTTCAAACAACATCGTCTCGAATTGTTTTGTTTTTAATTTTAAACATTTCAGAGAAGATTTGCAACCTTTAAGAATTGCAGGTTATGTTGTTGTTTTATACGATAAAACTGTGTTTTTAGTTTTTTTTTAATTATTAGATGCAATGAATTACAATTTTTGTATAATCGTAGGGTAAACTTTTCACCGGAAATATTGATATTAGGTTTAAAAGAATCTTTAAAATTTTGGAACAGTTTAAGGTTATGTTGGCCTATTTACCAGATTACCGCTTATCGACTATCCATACCGGAAATATCGTTGTTAATCTCAGAGAATATTTACAGAAATCTGTTATTTTAAACAAAGACAGTACTTTTCTAATAATATTTAGAATTAGGAACAATTTTTTCTTATATTAGTGTTTTCGTTGAAAATTTGCATCTGAAATTAAAAAAATCACAACATCTTTAAGATTATCCTTATTTTTAAGGTTGTTATTCAGAGAAATTCAATTCATCCTTTTATTTTACTTTTTTGTGTTTTATATACAGGAAATCGTTACTTTTATTTAAAACATCGTTGGATTTCAAAGAAGATAAATCTGTTAACAATTTTAGGTTATAAGCACGTTTTTAAAACAGGATTCACAATCTTAAACAATTTTTTGTTATGTGAGAGTTTTTGACTCTAAATGTTATTTTTAATTAAAAAACGTTATAGTTAAAAGATTATTTACAATATTTAGATAATAGTATGGTATGTGTTAGTGTTTGTTTTACCGGAAATCGGTTATTTTAAACAAAAATCATTCGACTTTAAAAATTATATTTAAATTTGTTTTCAACTTAGGTTATATTAGTGTTTTTTATCGGAAATTATCATTTTTGTAACAAAAATGAAACCGATAGTTTATACAAAAATATTAGGTATTAATTCTAAAGTTAAGCTATCAGTTTGCATCAGTTATCAAAATTATTGTCCTTGTTTTTCTTTTTTATTGTTATCCATAATAGATAATATGAAATGCAAAAAGATATGTGTTAATTGATATTTGTTTTATATTTTAATTTAAAATTTGCTCGCTTTTTAGAAAAAAAAACTGCCCAACTAATTTTTAAGCGTTCATTTTAATTTGAAGAATTTTAAAATGCAGTTTTAAAGACTTGAACAATTCAAAATTAGAAGCTTTTGAGATTGAAAATTTGGAATAAAAAACATTTTTAATTGATCAACTGTGAATAAAAATTAATAATGATTTTTAAAATTAAACTATACTGTAAGATTTACAAAGTGAATAATAATTGATTTCTTAAGACGATTCGGAATCAGTTTACAACTTTAGAATTTCCAGATTCTAACGTTAAAAATTAAAGTGTTTCAATTGGAAAGTCTTATTAGTTAAAGAAATGTAAACACCACATTGAAACTTTATAAACTATTTTCAATTATTATGTAACTTCAAATTAATATATTCAGAATTAAAAGCTTTTATTAAATTTCAAATTGTATTTCAGTCGAAAATATTCCATTTTAAACCATTTAATTTGAAATTTTTCAATGAAGAAAAATAACAATGACTGAATATTCAGAAATATCTGACTTCATTTAAAATCAGCAAATATAATTAAATAGTACAAACTAAACTTTGAACGTTACTATTCTAATTGTTCTATTTGAAACAATTTAATTTTTAAGTTAAATTTTTCATGCAAAATTAATTAAAAATTTGAAATGACATGAAATAATTTAACCAAAGTGTCTACGTCTACCGACGAAATGCGGCTATTCGTACCAAAATTTTTGTGTAAATAGCCCACGTCCTAATATAAAACAAAATATAGATTTGGGCAGATTTGGAAGCTTTTTAAGAATTTTGTAAGGCTTCGGAAGAAAAAAAAACATTTCCGAAAATTGAAAATGATTTTATATTTTGAAAGGATAATTTTAAGCGAATATTCAACAAGATTTAGAAAGATTTACAGAATTTTCAAAAATGAATTTTAATTTGGCAGAATTAAAAACAAATGTATGAAAAGTTCGAATATTTTTTAAGGATGTTTAGAGGTTCTGAAAAAATTTTTAAATAATTTAAAATTTGAACAAATGTAAAGCATGTAGGAGTTTCAAAATTTTGAAATAAAATTTCGAAGAATTTTAAGGATTTTAAAACAATTTGAAATAAAAATACTTTAACTTTTAATTTCTGAAGTGTTCAGTTTATACAAAATTTAACCGTTCAATTTTTAATGTTTCTAGTCTAAAATTGCTTTAAATTATATAATTTTTAAATTCATTAATTATTAGTTACTTTATTTCATACGTGTAAATTATTGAGCGTTTGAATATAAAATTATGTAATTAAAGAGCTGAATTTCAATTTCAAAAGTTTAAAACTTAAGAACTTCACTTTGAGTGCTTTGATTTCCAGTTCAGTTTTTATTACTTTAAATGGAACAATTTTTAGCTTTGAATTCGATTTTTTAAAATATCATTGACCTTGAAATAATGTTTACGAACCGAGAAATGACAGGGAATTTTTTTCTTTGTGGTTCAAAAAAGAAGTTGATCAATTTTTGACATAATTCTAAACACAATGTCTTTTATTTACAGCGGAGAGGGATCTCACCAATCGGGCTGCAGTGAAGACAGAACGCCTGGCGCGATGGCGCGAGCGATAACAGTACACGCCGACACCAAGCGAGTTATGTACTTTGCGTAATTTATGCACGTTGATGATCTGCGAAATCGCCATATCCACTGAAGGAAAAAACTTGGGCGTAACTAGCAATATCCGTACCGCACTTTATATCTAAGCTGAAATCTATATATTGCATTTACCCCAGAATGATTTCTTTCAGTGTCCCTGAAAGTAAGAAAGCGGAGTGAGAGTAGCATGCTACTTAAGTGACGTTTAACGTGCTCGGGCGGCCAATTTTTTTGATAGATCATTTCCAAGTGTAATGTCGCGCACGTCTGCCGGACATCGGAGTGCCAAATGATTTCACTGCTTGATAAAAGAAAAAGAAAAAAGGGTTTCCGTCAGGGGTGTGTTTAGTTGGCGGGGTCGGCTTTCGATCTCTGTTTGCTTCTCGATACAAAGAGTAGATTTTAATGAAAAAGGTGCTTTTAGTTAATCATGTTTTAGATTAGATTAAGGTCTTTCGCAGATTCACACGAAAAAGAAAAAAGAGGGAGGAGAATGAAGAAAGGGTTTTATATAGATTTGGCCTGTGTGCCTGAATTACGCTTATTTTTTTTTTTCGAGGTAGTCGTATGTACCTCATGAATCTGGCATTTGTATTATAATAACGGAAAAAATTACGCTACACGCAACCATTTTGCACTTGAGACTGCCAATCTATTGTTTATGGTGAAATATTTACTCTAAAGAAATTACGAGGCTTAATATAACCTTACATTCGAATCGACTTGTTTAGAATAATTAATAATGAAGAGAGTAGAGAAAAAATTGGCCACCTTGAGCCGCGCGTCAGTAGTAAAGAAAACGCTTGAAATGAAGAAAACAGACAAAAAAAGAACCAACAAAGACATGGAGCTGATTTTCTAAGAGTTAAATAAGCGAATGGCCAAAGTAAGTTAGGATTTTATTAGATTGAAATTGGAAATTGTGGCGAATCAGGCACTTTGTTTTGCTTTTATAATAATGCTTTCAATTGACAAATTAATGTGCCACGATTACTGATTTTCGCATTGCTATGTGTTCTGTATGAAATCTTGTCATTCTAAAATTTAAATTTACAAGTCTTTTGACTAACGACCAAGTGTCAGTAGTAACACAAATCCTCCAAACTTATCCAATGCTTGTTATGAACTCAACATTAACAAATATTCAGCACCACGGAAATATATTAGTAAGACTTAACAGTTTAATCGGGTGGATCGAACTCGAAGCTCGCAAGAATAGTTTTGTAGGATTCCATTAAATATTGTTGTTCAGATAAACAACCCATTAGATTAATGAAGAGAGTACTAAATATTATTATCATCATCATCAGGAGAATATCCATACATTCGATAGATCCTTACGTTCCAAAACGCGGCAGAAAATATTTCAGGAATCCTTTTTTGGAACAATAATTATCTAGGCGTCATGATAAATAAGTGAAGAATAACTTTTAAGTGCATTTCAGAGTCCTCTAGATTTATATAGAGTAGATAGTAATTCATATTAGGTAGATTAACTATTTATAACCGAGTATTGGCTGTCGCACATTCAGAGTTTCATGCTTAACGGGGAATCCTCGACTGGCGACTTATTTTTCATGAATTTCCAATGGGGAATGGACGAAACTCAAATTAGTCGAGGGTTTTCACGTCGGTAGATTTACGAACATAATGCAAGCCTCCCAGCAAGTCACTCTCCGGATGGGAGAGTTTACCACTCAACCAGAGTGCGATATCTGCTCGGGTCTGAGTTGTGGCAAAAATTTCAATTTAATAAATCAAAATTAGCTTTCCCTATACAAATGATTAGTAACGGTTCAGAGTTGATTTGTAAAATGAGGTAAAATAGTAAGTCATTCAGTTTGAAGAGAAAACATTGAATATATTTTTATTACTGGTAACTTTTTCTGGTGAATTTTCAACTAATAAAGATAAATTTTGACCCAAAAATGAAATAGTTCCATTTTCAACAAAACTGACGAGTTTTCCAACTGGAAAATTAAGTTTCTACTAGAAAGGTTAAATTTTAACAAATTATATAAATTCCAAACTTTATATTTAAAGTTCTAAGTAAAAAAGGTAAATTTTTTACTAAAAGAAAACGAATTTTTAACAAAATTGTTAAATTTTCAATTAAGCAAATTTATTTTGAAACAAAAAAATTTTCAGATAAAAATTGAATTTTTCAATAGAATAGTTGAATTTTTAACTAAAGTAATGAATCTCTGACTAAAAATATTACTCTTTAACAAAGTAGTATAAATTAAAAAAAAAAAGAATTTTCAACGAAAAATTGAATAGTTGATATTTCAACCAATAAAAGAATTTAAATTTTAATTTAAAAAAACCGTTAAATTTAAACAGGAAAGGCAAATCTTAAATGAAATACTCAATTTTAAAGTTTATACATTAACTATCAACAAAAGAAAAAAAATTTCAATAGAGTAATTAAATTTTCATGTAAATAAATAAATTAGCTACTAAAAAGTTGAATTTGTAACCAAAAATGAAGTCGTTCAACTTTCATTAAAAAAATAATTTAGAACAAAAAAACGAAATTGGCACAAGTTACATAATTTTTAATCAAAAAGAATAAATTTTTGAACCAAAAAGGATTAATTTTCAAAGAAGAAGATTAATTGTCTACCAAAAAAGTCGACTTTTCAACTAAAAAACTAATTTAAACAAAGTAGTTAAGTTTTTAACTAAAATGTATTTGCAAACAAGAACATTAATTTTCGGGGAAAAAATTAACTTTCAAACATATAATTGATTTTTCACCTAAAAAGATTAATTTTCAAGAATAGAAAAATGAATTAAAACAAAAGTTAGTTCATTTTTTCAACCTAGAAATTATTTTTCAATCAAAAATATTAATTTCCAATCAAAAGAGACGACGAAACGAGAGAGGCGAATTTCTAACCAAAAACAGATAAGTTGAATTTTCAGTTAATAAAATTTAAATCAAAAACAGTTGCATTTAAGCCAACTTTCGAAAAAATGTACTATGGAAAGTTCTTTCAGTAAAATATAATGTTATGTTTGGAAAATTCAGAACTATTTATGAAATACTGACAGTTCGTGAAATATTAAATTTCTTCTTCTCAAACTGAATAACTGATCCTTTGACGCTATTTCACGAATGAACTATAAACTTTTGTTAATAATTCATTTGTATAAACAAAGCTCTTTTCTATATATATTAAATTTGAATTTTCCCAGAACTCTCGGACCCGAACAGATCGCGCACACTAATGAATGATAAATTACCCCATTGATGTCATTTAAGTTTAATTTAAAATTGTCATCTCATAAAATCGCTGGCAGGCTTGATAACGGAACATATTGTCGTCGAAAGTATGCAAAGGACCTCGACTCTCATGAATCACTCCTAGCTCTAATTATAAGTGACTTATGCAACAAACAAACAAAAAATACTTAGCGCCAGCCTCTGTACGAATTAGGGAATTTTGTTAAATATCATTTTGGTAATAATTCAAATGCAACGAAAGTTTCTCTGCACTTTTTTGTGTGTCTTTGATGAGAATCGCTTTGCAATTTAATTAGTACCAAACGTTAACTCGAGGGAGGCCGATCTGCGTACAATTAGATCATTTGAAAGTTTTTATTAATGTTGCGTTGTTAAGGGGGCAACAATAACGAGTATCAAAATGAATGTAATGAGGCCATTCAAATTAATTATCACTACTGCAGCATAAGTGGAGTTAAGTGTAAGTTGTAAATTGACGATGCGAGAAATTGTCGTTACAGTTCGATGCGTTAGAAGGAAGAAGAAAAAAAGAAAGTTCTGATACCACAAAAAGGCTAAGTGACAGTTTCTCGCATCTGAGAGCCTCGAAGTGTAAATATTTATATGTTTGTAGTCTTAGATATTTTTTCTGAACTAATCGCTCGGAGTACAAATTTCTTTTCACTCGAGATCGAAATTAATTGACGTTCTCAATTTTGTTAAACTTTATATTTATTTTTTTTTTTTTGCTCTCGGTAGGACTGCTTTTTTTCTATGTGTTCTTTGCCCAATCGCAATTACTGCAAGTATTCTCAAAAATCGTAAAATCTTAGTAATTAGAAGGAAAAAGCTGGACTATGAATCTAAGCGTTCATGAACAGAAAATAATAAGACGGGAAATAATTTATATTTATATACCGTATGTATATATTATATATTATAAAACACAGGATTCGTGAATGCAAAATCTTCTACACGTTAGCTTATTAATGTCGACCGATAAGAAAAAAACTAGCAGTAGAAATAACCGTCACAAGAGTTTCACAATTTGTAGTTAAGAAAAGTTTTAGTCTCACATTTCATTATGAATTTTAAACGCTATGAGTGCACGATTGATGTTGAAGAAATAATTATGCGTTCGTGAGAGTTCTGATAGAAGTAAGAGTATATCAAAAATGATAAAAGCAGTGACGAATAACGGACGTATCGCAGAACACTCGCCTCTCGATTAAATATATTTTGTAGAACATTTTTGTTTTTCTACCACGAATGGTCCATAAGTGGTGCACTCAAGATATTGAAAGTTTTACTCAAGTTGTTACGTAATAATAAAAAAATCGTGTGAAGCTTCATTTTCAGATTGGAAAACTCATAGGAGTGTCAAACTTTTTTTAAAAATGTATAACAGTCTTTCAAAAGTGACTGGAAAATTGGAAAAAATATTAGGTGTCAAAATTTTGTAGTGCTGTGAAAAAAATAGAAAATTTTTTTGACACTCCATCCTAGAAGTTTATTTTTGTTAATGAAAATGGGAGTCTGTGCACCTGAACAAAATTGAAGTGTACCGCTTTAACTATAATTGTTTTAGAATATCTTATACATTGATTTTGTTGATTTTTTTTTTATAATTTTTTTTTCTGCTGGAAGCAATAGATTAACAAATGGACGGTAATCAGTACGCTTTAATAAAATCATTCAAATTCTTGCAAATGGCAAACTCATCTGTGATAAAACGATGTATCAACCAGAGGCAATATTTTGTACCCTGAACTCTTTCTTTCTATAACACTGCCTAGACAATTTATTGTCGCTAGATTTTATGTATTATTTTTTTTTACATCATTAAGCCGACGCCTGCTTGAACTTTGAAATTAAAACTCTTCTCATGCGAATCGAACCGTTATGCGTCACTGTTTCGAAGCGGCTGAGAACGACAGAAGTTATTAATAAGTACAGTACATAAATATTGAAGAAAAAAAAAACAACAGTGGATAAGCAGATAAATAAAGGTCATAATTATTTTTAAGTAGGATTAGAGATTGTCAGCTTTAAGAATGTCAGCGCCCGCGGATATCAGAAGTTACTTTAATTTACAAATTATGTACTAGTTTATAAGATTTTACTTGTTTCGGCCGCGCAAAATATAAACAATTTAGGGGATTTCTCAAAAGAATTTTTATATCGCATTTTACAGAAAAATACAAATTTTAAAACTTTCGAAAACATATTTTCTTAAGTAAACCCCCTGGATTGTATCAAAATTTAGAGTTTTCAAGGTGTTTTTATAATTAGCGGATGTGGAATTCTGAAATTTTTTTTTTAAATAATTTTTACTCGGGAAATGCTCTTGGATTTTTCTTTTGTATATTGTGCAGCATCGCTTTTTATTTTGATAAACATTCTTGAAAGTCTTCTGAATTTTGTCAGTGCAGTATTTTCAAAGAAAACTCTAAAACTGTCGAGGCACTGTTAATATAGACAATAATAAACATTTTCTTTGACTTTGATCTCCGATGTTTCTTGTATGTTAAATTAGCAACGATTAACCGCTGATGAGTTTTTCTTAGTTGTATTCGAAATTAGAGATTTAAACTGGACGTAAGTTATAATTACATTAAATTTTTGTATAGGTTTTTAAACATAAAAAGTTAATCTTGTATTCAGCGGTTTATTGTTGTTACGGAATTACGACTAGATTTCCGATTTTTGATCTCTCAGCAGAGTAAAAAATGAATTAAACTAAAGTCTCATTTAAGTGCCTGGGCACTTTGTGTAAGACGCGGCAGCAGCGAGTGATGAAAAATGGAGGAAAAGCACGTAATTCTAAAAATATCAGTTCCTGAATCGCAGTCGGTTGAATGATAATAATTAAGGTAGTGCATTTACGGTGCATGCATCGTACATTGACCAGAGAATTGAGAATTGATGTCTGTCAAGGGGGGAGCTTACCACTCACCAGAGAGCGCGATCTATTCGGGTCCGAGTTCTGCGAAAATTTAAATTTAGTAAATGAAAAATAGATCTTATTTAGAAAAAAAAAACATTTTTGAAGAGAAAAATGTAATATTTCAATTATTTGTTATTTTTTCTTGTGTAGTTTTGAATTTTACACAAAATTATGCATTTTGAACCAAAAATGAAACAGTTCATTTTTTACCAAAATTTTGAACAAAATACGTAAGTTAAGTTAAATTTTCTGTAGAGATGAAGTTTTAACTAAATTAATGAATCTCAAACCAAAAAGATTACTTGCCAACAGAGAAGTATAAGTTTGACTAAAAAAAAAGATTAATTTTCACCGAAAAATTTAATAGGTTATTTTCCTATGTGAAAAGTTTTGAATATTGAATAAAATACAGTTTAATTTAAACAAAATAGGCGAATTTTGAATAAAATACTTAATTTTTAAGTTGCAAAATTAATTCCCAACAAAATTTCAATTAAAAATTTAAATTTGTGTATAAAGAAATAAGTTTTACAAACCAAATATTTAACAAAAAATGAAATAGTTCAATTTTCAGTAATAAAATAATTTTGGACCAGAAAAATAAGGTTTTAACAAAATAATTATAGTTTTAACCAAAAAAATGAATTCTCAAAGAAGACGATTAATTTTTTATCAAAAAGAAGAATTATTAACATAAAAATTAATTTTCAAGCAGAGAACTATATTTTTAGCAAGGTAATTAATTTTGGTGAGCACCAAGATTAATTTTCAGCAAAAAGAGAGGAATTTTCAATAAAACACATTGATTTTCATCTAAATTGTTGATTTTTAAACTAAAAGAGGCTTATTATTAAAAAAAATGGACAGATTAAATTTTCAGTGAATTACATTTTAAAGAAAAAAAGAAACTGATTTGGACAAAAATATTTTATTATAAAGCAAAGAGATGAATCTAGAAAAAAAAACGTAAAATGTTAAGTTGATATTTCATGGAAAATAAAATTTTAATTAAAAGCCGTTGAATTCAACCAAAAAGGACGAAACTTCAAAAAAGCATTTTGTTTTTCAAATAAAAATGATCAGTTTTAAAAGAAAACACAAATAGATCAATTTTCAAACGAAGCAAAGTAATTATTTTTGGTAAAAGTATATTTGAATCTTTATTCAAAGAAATTATTTTTAACCACAAAAAAATGAATTTGCAAACAAGAAGAATAATTTTCTCAAAAAACGTTTAATTTTCGAATACACAGTTGAACTTTTAAGTGAAAAGATCGATTTTCGAGAAATGAAAAACGCATTTTTTTTAAATTAGTTAAATTTTCAACCTACAAATTATTTTTCGACCAAAAACATTAATTGTTGAGCACTAAGAATAATTTACAACCAAAAGAGACGTATTTAAAAAAAAAAAGAAACTGATTTTTACAAAAATATTTTTTTTTTAAGCTAAAAGATGAATCTTCAACAAACAACGTAAAATGTTATGGTTGACAATTCATTGAAAATATTGTATGAATTAAAAGCCGTTGAAGTCAACAAAAAAGGACGAAATTTCAATAAAGCACTTTATTTTTCTAAATAAAAATGATCTTTTTTTTTAACAAAAACAAAAGACAAATTTTTAACAAAATAGATGAATTTTGAACCAAAGAGAATAAACTTCAACCGATACAATTTTAATAATAAAAAGAGGACGCTTTTCCTTTTAAAATGTTTGTTTTTATTTTTAGCTATAAAAAATAGAAAACTTTAAAATATATGTAATTTGAAATGTAATTGGAATTTGTTTCAGAAATTCAGAACAAACTAAAATTCAGAACTATGCAAGAAAAACTGATTCTACTTAAGATATTAAATTTTTCCTTTTCAGACTAAATGCGTGACACTTCAACTCTATATTACGAATGAACGATAAACTTTTATTGCGAATTTGTTTTAAAAAAAGCTATTTTCATATATTAAATTTTAATTTTCGCAAAACTCGCAGCACGAATAGATCGCGCATTTTGGTGATTGATTAAACTTCTCTCGTCTCGTATGTGCATGCTGAAAGTATAAATTAATTATGTCTGTTGAGATCTTATCGAGATGCCGGGAAGAATGTTATTGACTAGTTTTAAGATAATATATGACATAAATATTATTATTATAGATTGTAATACAATTAGAGTATAAATGAGCATCATCTATACATATTATATATATTATATATTTATGATAACTTTTCGTTGGATAAAATAATAAACAATTGCTCTTAAGACGACCTTTCAACTCCTCGAGTCTGTAGATACGGTAATCTTTGTAATTTGCTAGAATCGTAATCGTAAACCGAAATTGCATGAATGTAAAAAGTTCGATAAGCAGTGAAACTTCTGCAATGGACGTATTACGATTTTAGTGGAGAGTGACATCAAATTTAAATTTAATATATCCTAACTTATCGAAAATTTGAGATCATGCAAATTGTCGATTTCTTGTCTTTTACATTGTAGTACTGAAACTGTAGACTAATATTGAAGCACTTAAAATATGTACGCTTATGATGTTATCTTTTAAACACTCTCTATTTTGAATCGGTAAGGAATCGCTAACTCTTTCGGTTGAAGTCCAATTGATGAAATACCAATGGCAATAAGCTGAAAGTTGACAATGTGAAAAGCTTAAAAAAAGTGGCAAAGTATAAACTATTAGAATATATTTTTTATTTATATTGTAGGGGAGGTGTAAAATGAGATAAAAATTGTTCGTGAATTCAAGTTCAGTGACAATAAGTGAGGAAGATAAATTGGACTTTGACCGATTGGACTATCCTAAAATATTTTTCATTTAAAATAATAATAAAAATTGGGAGATTCCCTTACCTTGTGGCCTTTTTTCAATTTCTCGATGAGACGTAGATTTAAGGACCAGTTTAATTTGTAAATAGTTTCCGAAGCTATTCCGACGAATCAGAGCGAGATAAAAAAAATAGGGTCGTCTTTAATAAAAGCTGGAAAAATTGTATAAAATCTTTTGCGGATGATTTTTTTCAAGTTTTTAAAACATTTTTCCAAATGAAGGAAGGAATGATTGGCTATTTTTTTCATCAAAATTCGAAGCTTTGTTCAGAACGAACACTATATCATCAATTGCAAAGTATAAAAAACGACTTGTTGACGCATTATTGTCTCATTCATGTACCTAATCAGCAGTGTAAAACTAGTTTTAATCTATAATTAAGATACGAAAGAAAAAACGAGACCCTGATGCTGCACTCCTATTACAATTAAAATAATGAATTTAAATAAGAGTGAAGCGATCCCATAATTATTTTAGAAATTAAGAATCACCATCTATATTTAGATGTAAAACAATAATCGTTCAATGAAAAGAAGAGTGACTGTGTATGATGCAATTATGTGGATATAAGAAATATGAGAAGACATAACTTATTGGCGTTTCACATCGCTGTATGTACGTGATATAACTACATATATAATGTTCGTCGTTTTTTTTTGTTTGTTTTTTTTTTCGGAAATGATGCACCTTCTTTTTATTAATTTTTCGGAATAGACCTCGTATTAAATCTTAAAAACGTTGCTGACGGAGTAAAAGGAGCTGGTGGACACCATTACATAATTCGGAATACGGGTTATTAATATTATTAATCTATATTATCGTATTACTGATATTATCTAATTATCTATAATATAATTAAATCTGTGAATTAATCACCCCTTGTCGAAATCTGTATTCGTGAATTTTGAGACTTGATAAGAATGAAGCACTGAAAAAAGAAACAGAATTCAAATTTTAATTAATTAATTTTTTAGGTAAGATTGAGTAGTCTCCTAAGATGATTATCAGTGTGTTAGAATAATTAAGAACAGAATTCGAATAAATGCTTAAGCCAGTCTGTGACTTGATTTAATCGCGATTCTATTTTTCCTCAATCCTTATTAGTATTTTAAATTAAGATTGATTTATTTAAAGAAAAAAAAATAAATTATAAATTTTAATTGATAAATAATTCATAGCTTTTTATACATTTTTGACATTGATTCATTTTGCAGAAGTTTACAGTTTAAGATTTGCCAACTTGTTTAATTTGGAATGTTTTTAGTTTAAACTGATAAAATTTTGAATATCTTAAAAAACATTTAATTTGTAAAACTTTAAAATGATATAATTTGGAGAATTTTGTTATTAATTCAATTTTTAAGATTTACAGTTCAAAATGTTAAAGATGTATGAATAAAAATGTTTAAATCTTGATGATTTTGAAGATTAAAAGTACAATTTTCAATCTTACAATTTGAAGAAACTTTTGAATGTAAATCATCGATATTACAGCATTTTTAATTTTCAAAGTTGCATAAATTTTAATTGTAAATTTTAAAAACTTCAATTTTAAAGATGCAAAAATAATTTTTTTTAATTTGGTTGTTTTTGAAGATGAAAAGTGAAGTTCTGAATTATAAATCTTCTAAATTGAAGAAATTTCGAATAAAAAACAAAATTATTACAAAATTTTTCAATTGAAACCTTGAAACTTGCAGTTTTTAATTTACAGATGTATGACTAAAAATGTTTAAATCTTGATGATTTTGAAGGTTAAAAGTACAATTTTTAATCTTTTAAACTGAAGAAACTTTCGAATAAATCATCGGAATTACAGTGTTGTTAATTTTCAAAGTTGCATAAATTTTAATTTTAAATTTTCAAAATTAAAAAACTTCAATTTTAAAAATGCAAATATAAATTTTTTAAATTTTGATGATTTTGGAGATCAAAAGTCAAGTTTTCAATTATAAATCTTCCAAATTGAAGAAATTTCGCATATAAAGCATCAATATTACAAATTTTTCAATGGAAACCTTAAAACTTGCATAGTTTTTAATTTAAAAATCAAAAACAGTTTTAATTTACAGATGTATGAATAAAAATGTTTAAATCTTGATGATTTTGAAGATTAAATGTACAATTTTCAATCTGACAATTTGAAGAAACTTTTGGATGTAAATCATCGAAATTATAGCATTTTTAATTTTCAAAGTTGCATAGATTTTAATTGTAAATTTTCAAATTTAAAAACTTCAATTTTAAAGGTGTAGAAATAAACTTTTTTAAATTTTGATTTTGAATATTAAAAGTCAAGTTTCCAATGATAAATCTTCCAAATTCAAGAAATTTAGAATATAAAGCATCAATATTACAAAATTTTCAATGGAAACCTTAAAACTTGCATAGTTTTCAATTTAAATAATATAAACAGTTTTAATTTACAGATGTATGAATAAAAATGCTTAAATCTTTAAAAAAATCTTAAAAACCGAAATTACAGCATTTTTAATTTTCAAAGTTGCATTGATTTTAATTGTAAATTTTCAAAATTAAAAACTTTAATTTTAAATTTTGTTTAAATATTGATGATTTTGAAGATTAAAAATCAAGTTTTCAATGATAAAAATTCTAAATTGAAGAAATTTCGAATATGAAACATCAACATTAAAACAGTTATAATGGGAAAATTTAAAACTTGAATAATAATTTTAAACTTTTAAAATCAAAAACACCTTTATTTTAAAGATCTATAAATACGAAATACTTTAAGTAGAAATGAAAAATAATATAATTTTAAATTACAGCATTTTTAAACTTGAAACTTCCTCAATATATTTTTAATTGCAAATTTCTAAGATGAGAAACTTTAATTCTAAAGATTTACTGCTTAAAGTTTTGTAATTTCAAATAGTTACAATTTAAAACTTTTCAATTGTAAGGAATTTAGAATATTTTTAAGATTACCAGTCCAATTTTCAAACTTCTTAATTGAATAAACTTCGAATTTAAATGTAAATGTATAAATAAATTCTTACATTTTAATCATTTTGAAGACAAAACCTCAAGATTTTAATTCTAAATCGTCCAGATTAAAGAAATTTCAAATATAAATCATCAACTTAATACAATTGTCACTCGAAAATATTATACTTGCATAATTTTTATTTGTGCATTTTTTAAATTAAAAACACTTGGATTTTAAAGATGTAGAAATATAAATTAGCAAATCTGAACAGTTTTAAAGATCAAAATACAATAATAAATTTTCCAAATTAAAGAAATTTTGAATACAAAGCATCACCGTTACATAATTTTGCATTGTACAACTCTATAATTATGATGATTAACATACGAATTTTGTTTAGTTTCCAAGATTTAGAATTAAAACCTTTGCTTTTGATCATTAAAATCATCCAAATTTAAGATTTTTTATTTTAAATCTTATACATTAAAGATTTTATAATTGTAATGCTTCAAAATTATAAAAATGTAAATTGTAAACCTTTAGAATTAAAGAGTTTTTAATTTAAGAAGTTTAAAATTTTAAAATTAAAAAGTCATGTATTTTTTTATCGTAAATTTCCAGATTTAAAAACTATTCAGTTATAAAGATTTACAAATGAAAATTCTCAAATTTCTATGAATTTTGAATGTAAATCATATTCACAGAGTTTTTAGTTCTGAAACTTAACACTTGCATACTTTTTCAACAATTAATAAAGTTAATCTTTTACCAGAAAATATGAGTATTCATGAAAAAAGACGAATTTTCAACCAGTTGTATTTTTAAACAAAACAGAATTAATATTTTTCAACCGACACAAATTTTCTAAAAATCAAATATATTAAAAATATAAAAAAAAAGTTTTTATCAAAAAAAGTTAACTTTCAATTCAATCATTTATGCTAAAAAATACGAATTTTCAACTAAAATGATGAATTTTCGCTTTTCTACAGAAAAATAACTTAATGACAAATTTGCTGAATTTTCAACGACAAATGTAATACTTGATGTTACAATTCAAAAAGATTTTGATTTAAAATAGAAAGAACAGTTGACTTCATTCGATGAAAAACGAAATTTCAATAAAATAGTTGAATCCTTATCGTAGATGAATTTTCAATAAATAAATATAAATTCTCAAGGAAAAATACAATAATATGATATTTAAACTAAAAAATATTTTTATTTTAAATTAAAAAGAGCTGAATTCATCCCAAAGACGAATTTTGAACAAAACGGTTGAATCATCGAACAAAAAATATTTTTATTTTTAACCGAACATTTGCAATTTTAATAAAAAAGATCAAATTTTGACCAGAAGAGATAGATTTTTAAATAAAAATTGTTTTCGGTCAAGAATAAAGAACAATTTTAGGCAAATTTTAATTTGAAGAATAATTTTATTTTTAAGTTTCTTTGTTTATTTGCTTTAAGGTTATAATATTTTTTTTACGTTTTCCGAAAAAATTTCAAAAGATTTTTAAATATTTCTAATATGCCAAAAAAAGTGTCTAAAAAATTTATGACATTTTTATTTTATAGCGTTTTACAAAATGTTAGGTAAAGTTCAAACCAGCTTAAAATATATTTAGGGCATTTTAACCTATGGAAAGAATTTACAAATATTTTAAAAATTTTCGGAAATTGATAAACGTTTTAAAATGTTTGTAATCTCTGCAAAATTTCTAAAATTCCCAAAATTCTTTTAAACTGATTCGCATTATTCCTGAAATTGTCTTAAAATATTGCGTATTTGTTTTTGGCAAGTGTGGAAATCTATTTTTAATTTTTTTAAATATTTTACAATATTTTCCTAAAATTAATTTTGCAAAGAACTAATCACTTTTAATATTTCCAAGATTCTCATGAAAAATGTTTTTATTATCTTGAAACTTTTCAAAATCATTTTACAAATATGTAAAAAATGCCTGAAAGTGTTCTATATTCCTTTTTGACCATTTTTTAATCTTTTTAAATATTTTTAAATAAATATTCTCTTAAAATAAATTTTGCAAATATTTTTTTTTTTAATTTTCCCAGAAATCTGAAGAAATTGTTTTATTTTGTTGGAACCTTTCAAAAATCTTAAAAAGCCTATACATTTTTTGTTTAAATTCTTTTCAAATTTTAATTTTTTTTTAATCTTTTAAGAACTTCTGAATATTTTTTAAAATGTTATGCAAAGTTTTCCTACAATTTTTTAAAAGCCTACAACAAAATTTAAAATAATTTTAAATCCTCCAAAAAAATTCTTATCTCTGTCAATGTGTGAAGAAGATTACAAATTAGAGAGTGGTAGCAAAATACTGAAAACAGAATTATTTTTTAATCTTAAAAAATTCTTAATTATATTTTTCTCTTTTATTAGTAATGTTTAGATACATTCATAAATAATTAAAATCTAGAAATAAGTTCTTCGAATTGAAATTCCTGATTTGGATTTGATTTTGCTGTACTTATAAAAATTGATTGCAACCTTGGCTCAAGATTTTGTGAATATTTTTATCAATTTACCTATTTTAGGCGAGTTTTAATTTAAAAACTAAAATATAAAGATTTGAAAGATTGGCGTTGCCAGTTAAGTAGCCATTAAATTATAAAGAATTAATTTTTTAAATATATTCTATATTTTATATTTATTTTAAACTTTTAAAAGTATCTGTTTAAGAAATAAATAATTGATAAATATGAGTGGTCGAGAGGGGGAAATTTTTGAAACAGTTATGATCGATAATATCGAGATTCGATTTATCGATTGCAGAAGTGAGTGAGTGAGCGAGCAAGTGACAGAAAAAGAAGGAAAGTTTTACACGTGTGCTCCGAAAAATAACAGAATATATCAAGTAAGTAATAATTAAGATTGATAAAAAGTTCTGCTCTATGAATTTTCTTTATATTGCTAGTCGTATTCGGAATTATATAGCTATCTCTCAATGTAGAAAATTCTATAAATCGCATCAATCGTCTAAAAAACAAACATATCCTCTTCCGTTCTAGTTACCGGTAATGCTATACACACTAATTCTCTCTTACATTAATTTAATCGACATCAAATTGGAATAGAATTTTAGTATTGCAGATTATAAAAATATTTTTACTTTGTCATTGATATGAATTTATTAACCGAAACAACATTTTGAATGTGCAAACATTTAGGTTATGTTGATCAATAGGTATAACACTTCTTTTTCGTAAAGTTTAATTATCTTTATATAAATTTAATTGGCTTAAAATTTGTCTTTTAACGAACGACTTATTATTGAAATAAAAAAATAGAAAACAGAAAAATCTAGGTGTTAGAAAGTGTGTAAAATTGAAATAGAAAATTATATTCCTGTCGAATTATTAGAAGCACGTTTGTATTTTTGAGATAAGCTCTTAAGAAGACTCGAATTTTTTCACTAGATGGAAAATGTGACAGAGCCAGTTTCCGCATTTGCGATTTATTCCATGAAACATAAAAAAGTGGACCATGCTCCAAAATTAAAAAGACTCACAAGCAAGAAGAAAAACTCGCTCGACGTTACCTCCCTTTACAAAGAGAAGAAAAACAAATCTCCCAAACCCTCTTCGATTGCAAATAATATCAAGAATGTCGCAAAGAATGGGAAGCTGAAAGAACAGATAAAATACACAATAGAAAATAATCAAAGTATTATAAAACTTGTAAATAAACCCCAAGATTTGCAGCTAAAAGTTAGCAAACCTCACAAAACCAAAGTTGTGAAAACTGATAAGTCAAAGAAAATTGAGAAAGTTCAGAGAGTTGAAGGACCACTCAAAGCTTTAAAATCTACAAATAGGAAGGACAAAAGGCCAGGGAAAATAATAAAGAAAAATCTGAAAAAAGCTCAAGTTTCTCAAAATAATGATTTGGGAACAATAACTGGGAAAGAGATTGAAAATAACAGTAATCAAAAGAAATCAGTACAAAGAATTAAGAAGTTTAAGAAAAAGCAGGGCCTGGAGGAGGCAGAATTAATTCAGGATGAAATTAATAGTGATCCTATTGCAAAGAGCAAATCATGTTTTGAATGGCTAATCTCACCTTTCAACGTTGAACAGTTTTTAAAGTAAGTTGAATTATATACGCATATAATAATCTGCGATTCATTTCTTTTGTTCACATCTCCTTTGGAAATCTTCTTGATTTTTTAAACCTTGACAGGGTGCCCAGCGATCTTGAAAACCTTTAAAAAACTGGAATTCTCCTTGTATTTCTCATGAGAACCTTAGACTTGAATTTTTTTTTGCTTTTAAAAACGGTTTTAGAAGATTTTAAATATTTCAATGATTTTAAATACATAAAAAAGATTTCACAATTATTTCAAAAAATTCATAAGGATTTCAGAAGATTTCAAGAATTTCAAAGATTTTAAAAATGTATATTAGTCCAGATTTTTTTTAAATTGATTTTAAATGAACACAAAAGATTTCACAAACAAATATTAAACAAATATATAAAGATTTCAAAGCATTTCAAAAAGATTTGAAATTCAAAGTTTACAATATACCCGATTTCAAAGATTTCGAAATATTTTAAAGATTTTAATCGATTTCAAAGATTTCGAAACATTTGAAAAATTTAAAACGATTTCGAAGATCTTACAAAGATTTCGAAAATTTCCCAAATATTTCAAAACATTTTACCAAGCTTTCAAAGATTTTACCAAAATTCTAAATGATTTCAAAATATTCCACAAAGATTTCAAAATATTCCACAAAGATTTCAAAGAGAGTACAGTATAGCCGATTTCAAAGATTTCAAAACATGTTAAAGATTTTAAACGATTTAAACTTTTTTTTAGAAAATTTCACAATAATTTAAAAATTTTTACAAAGATTGCGAACACTTCCCAAATATTTCAAAATAGTTCACAAATTTTTCAAAGATTTTACAAGAATTTCAAAGATTTCAAAAAGGGTACAGTAGACCAGAATACAAAACATTTCCAAAATTTCAAACGAATGCACATTTTTTTAGAAAATTTCGAAATATTTCACAGACGCTTTAAATGTTCCAGTGATCTGAAATAAATACAAAAGATGTAGGAAAGATTTCACAAGTATTTCAAAAAATTTATAAGGATTGTAAAAGATTTCAAGATGTTAATTTTTTTTAAAGTTATCAAAGGTTTCAGAACATTTGAAAGTTTATAAGCAACTTTGCAGGGTTTCAATAAATTTGAGAAAATTTCAAAAGATTTCAATAATTTTAAACAAACACAACAGTTTTCACAAACGAAGATTAAAGAAATATTCCAAAGATTTAAAAAAATTCACAAAGAGTTCAAAGAATTCAAGGATTTCAGAGATGTTCAAAATTTAATTTTAAGAGAATATTTAAAAAGAAAAAAAAAAAAAGAATTTCAAAATTGTTACTAATGAATCTGTAAGATTTTAAGGAAACATTTTTAATTTTGCAGTATATAAGAAGAATTCGAATGATTTTAAAATATATTCAGAAGTTCTAAAAAAGTTTCAAAAAAATTTTAATTTTGAATAAGTGTAAAACAGCATATAGATTTTCCAAGATTTTAAAGGTTTTTTTTATAAACAAAATTTAATCGTTTAATGTTTAATATTCCTTGCTTGAAATTGCTTAAAATGATTTGCAGCTCAGTTTTTAGTACTTCAAATGAAGAAATTTTTAGCCTTAGAGTTCGAATTTTTTAATTGCATTGACCGTACAAAATGTTTGGGAACCGGGAAATTACTTTGATTTTTTATGTATTTCTATTATAGTCAGTTTTAAATTTAATAATTTTAGATGTAAATATTCCAAACTGTTTGGTATCAATTTCAAACGTATAAAAGTGTCTGTTTTTTTTTAATTCTTTGAAATTGTGGAATATAAAATTAAAAGAATGATAGCTAATTGCAAAATTTTTTGTTTCAAGGATTTTTAATCAAAGAATCTTGAAATTAATACCTTCAGAATAAAATCAAAACAATGGAGAATTCAATAATTTATTATTTGAATGCAGGCCAAAATATTAAATATTTAAAATTAAACTCGAAAAATGTGGAGAATTTCAAATTGAAAGGCTTAACATTGTGTAATTTCAATAATTGGAATCATGGAAGTCTTGATTTTTATTTTTTTTATTTAAAATTTTCAATGCACTATCTTAAAATTGTCTAATTTTTGGTTGAGTATTAAAAAAATTAATCGTTTAAAATTGAGAATAATTTGATTGGAAGATTTTAAGAATGAATTTCATGCATGCTGAACGCTGAATTTTTCTCTCTCATAAGCTTTAATTCTTTAATTTGTAATGTTTCCCATTTTAAATTATTTCATTTTGAACATTTTTTTTACATAATTCAATGTTAAAGGGTTACAATTAAAAAGTTTTCTATTTGGAACTGTAAAAATAACGATGAATTTTTATTTTTAACATTGAAAAATTTGTCTAATTATATATATATCTTTTCAATTTCAAATAATCAACTTTTAATCGCTTCGAATTAAGAATTATTTAATTTCAATAAATTGAAAATTCGAATTATTCAATTTTAAAAGCTTTTATTCAGAAACGATACAAGTTTAATTCGATTTCATGTCATTCGAAATATTGTCCTTATATGGAAATTTTACCTCATACAGTATTGTCTGATTTTGAGCGTTTTCAGTTCAAAATCGGTGCATATATTTTTTAAATTTCGATCTTTCGTTATTTCAATAATTAATTGTTGTTTCAAAATTTTGACAATTTTAAATATATATAAATTTGTTTAATAATTGATTCTTAAGTTGTTTATATTTGAAATATTTTAGAGAATCTTGGGAACAGCAACCTGTTCATATAAAAAGAAAGGATAAAGATTACTATCAATTTTTAATGTCCACTCCGATGATGGATACAATTTTGCGAGATAATCACATACTCTTTACGAAAAATGTCGACGTGACGTCGTATACTGATGGAGTGAGGGAAACACATAATCCTCCTGGTCGAGCAATTCCGAGTATTGTTTGGGATTATTATGAGAATGGATGTTCCATCAGGATGCTGAATCCTCAGACCTTTATTCCACAACTTCATGAGTTGAATGGTAATTTTATTTCAGTAGCTATTTTAATTTTTAATTACAGGCATCGGACTCACGCAAATAATGTTTACTAATTTGTAGAGAAAAAAATCTGTCCAAATTCGATTTTAACCATTTTTTAAATAATGAATTGAATTTTTATCTTTTTTAATTATGATATCATTGAGCTTATAATGCATAATTCGAAAATCTTTTACAGAACAAAATTTTCCATTTTAGATTTTAATTTTTAAGCGTACATTTTTAATTTAAAGAATTTGTAAATCCAGTATTGAAAGAATTAAACAAATAAAAATTAAAAAGCGTTTGAAATTGACAATTTTTTATAACAAAACTTTTACTTGATCAACTGTAAATATAGATTAATTATTTTAAAAATTGAACTGTACTTGAAATAACAAAAAGTAAACCATAATTGATTTGTTACAGCGATTTTAAATCCTTTCAAAATTTAAGAATTTCCAGAGTTCAGTGTTACAGATTAAACTGGTTCAATTCAAACGCCTTAGTCGTAAAAAAATATAAACAATTTGAAACTCAATTGTGTGAAATAGAAAGCCTTGAATTTTTTAAATTTCAAGGAGCTGTTTAAACTTTGAACGTAACGATTCTAAGTGTTCTATTTAAAAAATGATTAATTTGTAAGTGAAACAGTTAAATTGGATGTATAAATAATAATTGAACACTTATTATGTATAGAACAATTCCAGTATTTTTTATAGATATTTACAGGTTTTAAAAATATACAAAATTAATTTAAAACTTGAAATGATTTTTAATAATTTAAACGAAGCGTGTGTTCCGAGAAAATTCGGCTTATTCGTACCGAAATTCCAGTGCAAATAGTATTCAATACAAAACGTAAATTTTCCTATATTTTGAACGAAAAATGCATAAGCTTTTAAAAATTGTGAAAGGCTTTAAAAGAATAAAAACATTTTCTTAAGATTGCTAGGAAAATTGAAAAGATTTTTTATTCAGGAAAATATTTTGAAATTCGAATCATTTATAAAGATATTTAGAAGTTGTGAAAACTTTTAATAATAATATTAAATTTGAAACAACATGTATATTTTTTAAGACTTTGAAATAAAACTTGAACCTTATAATTGTATTTAAACTGTTTAAAAAATATAAATAATTCAACTCCTAATGTGAAAATTGTTCAGTTAAACAAAATTGAATGATTCAAGTTTTAACGTTTCTAGCTCAAAATTGGATAAAATATTATAATTTTTAAATTTATTAATTGATTTTTTAATTTGGAGCATTGAAAGTGATAACATGGCTTTATATTTTTTGAATTGAATCTGAATCTTTGAACTCTACAATTTATAAAAGTTAAGAAATTCTAAAATTTTCAGTTTAAATTCATTTAATGTATAATTATTCAATTGAAAAGTGTTAGTATTTTCCATTAAATAGGTGTAAGTTATTGAGCATTTAAATACAACATGTTTTAATTGCTTAAAACTGACGACAAGGAGTGCTTTAATCTGCAGTTAAATCGCCAAGAAAAATGTAAATTTTAAGCAAAAAGTAAATTTTCTACGAAATAGTTAATTTTTTAACAAAGCACTAGAGTTTTTAACAAAAAAGTATGACTTTTTAATAAAATAATTTAATTTTCAAACAAACAGTTGCATTTTTAATCAAGAAAGATTCAATTTCTCTTAAAACAGATGAATTTCTAATTAAATTTTTTTTAAAGTTGAATTTTCATACATGAAAGGTTTTCAGTTCTCTTTCCAAAACCAAAACATTAAATTTAAACAACAAGCCAATTTTGCATAAAAGAGTTAAATTTTCAACAAAATATTGAAATTTTCAACAAAACAGCAGAACTCTCAACGAAAAAGTAAGGTGAATTTTAAAATCAAAAACACAAAATTCCAAAAAAGTGGTTGGATTTCCAACCGAGCAGTTGCATTTTTATTCACGAAAAATTAAAATTCTACTCAAACAGTTGAGTTTCTCGTCAAAAAGACAAATTTTCAAAGAAAGAGTTGGATTTTCATCTAAAAAGATTTCAAATGACTTTAAACAAAAAATAGGAATTTTTAACAAAAGGCAAATATTCTAGGAAATAATTTAATTTTCAACAAAACAGTTGCTTTGCAACTAAAAATGTTGTCTTTTTAAGAAAATTCAGGATGGCGACTTGGCCGAGAGACCGGGAAAAAGCCAGGAAATGACTGAAAATTTAATAAAAAAATCGAGAATTTACTTTTGATCGTAGAAAAATTATATTTTTTTTTTACTTTTGGTGATTTCTATTTTATTTACAGTTACAGGGCATATGATAGAAAATAATTAGTTTCGGTTAAGAAATATAAATTTTTTTTCTACAGGGAATTTTGAAATTCCAAGTCAAAATTCATTACAATTTAGAGTAGAAGTAGTATTTCAAAATGGAAATGTTTTTTAATTAAGTATGTTTTTTTAACATTCTTCGTTGGGAATTGACCTTTTTTCTTTGAAAATTCAACTACTTGCAATTAAAAGCTAAACTCTTTGATTAAAAATTAATTTCTTGTTGGAAGATTCATCATTTTAATGAAAAATTTTATTTCTATTTAAGAATGCAACTACTTTGTTGAAAATCAATTTCTTAATAAAAAATTAAACTATTCCAGTGGAAAATTTACATTTGCTAGTTCAAAATTCAACATCTTGTATTTTAATTTTTTTTTTTAAATAATAATTCAAGTTATGCAGTTATATATTCATTATTTTAATTGAAAATTTATTTTTAAGGTTATAAATAAATTTACTGGGTTAGAAAATAAACGCTTTCGTTGAAAATTAATTTTTTCATTGAAGATTCATCAGTTTAATTAAAAATTCATTTCTTTGGTTGAAAAATGACTTTTTTGTTTGAAAGCTTGTTTTTTCTTAGGGTAAAAAGGAATTTTTTACTAAAAATTTAACAATTTTATTTTAAAAATTGTTTCTTTTTTTGTTGAGAAATAAATTTTTACTCAAACTGAAAATAAAAATACTGTTCCAGTTGAATATTTCATAATTTTAGTTTAAAACTCATTATTTGCTTGAATATTCATTTTTTGACTAAACATTTAATTACTCTTTAATGTTTTTATGAATAAAGATCTTTTTAAGTTTTAAATTCGTCTGTTTTGGTTCAACATTGATTTTCTTAACTTAGAACTTAATTATGTAAAATTTTGTTGAGAATTTAACTTTATTAGCAAAAATGATTTTTTTGTATTGAAAATTTTTAGAGTTTAATAGAAAATTATTCTAATTGTTTAAAAATTCACTTATTTTTTTGGTTCATCAAGTATTTTAGTTAAAGACTCATCATTTTCGTTAAAAATTCATTTTTTAGGTTCGAAATAAATTTACTTGGTTTAAAAAATAAATTCTTTTGTTGAAATTTTTTTTTTTTTTGAAGATTCATCACTATAATTAAATATTTATTTCTTTGGTTGAAAAAACGAGCTGTTTGATTGAAAACTTGTTTTTTCCTAAACTGAAAAGGACTTTTTTTTACTAAAAATTTAACAATTGTTTTGAAAAATTGTTTCTTTTTTGTTGAAAATCATTTTGTACTTAAACTGAAAATAAAAATACTATGACAGTTGAACATTCCATAATTTTAGTAAAAAATTCATTTTTTAGTTGAAAATTCGTCTTTCTGGTTCAGCATTGATAAAAAAACATTTTGTTGAAAATTCATCAGTCAAAAATTCAGCTATTTGTATGAAAGTTTGTCTCTTTGGATAGAAAATTCAACTATTTCATTAAAATTCATGTATTGTGTTGAAAATGTTTAGTTTTTGGTAGAAAATTAATCTTTCTGTGTAAAAATTAATATAATTGTATAAAATTTTACTTTTTTGTTTGTTAAAACATCAAATTTTTTTAGTTGCAAATTCATTTGTTTTGTTTAAAATTCCACTATTCCAGATAAACTTTTTGCGTTTTGCGACAAATATGAATATGCTACTTTTATTTGTCTGGGAAAATTGACAACATTGACCGGGAAAACCCGGGAAAGGACCCCTGAATCGCCACGCTGAAATTGTGAAATTTTCAACCAAATAATAAAATTTATAACTAAGACAGGGTGTCTACCCTACCTCGAAAACCTGAAAACCCTGGAATTTTCACGGAATTTGGATATACCTGAAAAAACATGGAAATGTCAGGGAATTTGTTCAAGCGCGTAGTTAATTTTTCTTTAAACTGTAATATTAAATTGAATAACATGTTCTTTTGTTTGAAATCAATTTTTGTGACTGAAAGTTCAACTATTCTGTTTTTATTTAAAAATTGATTGGTTTTAGTTGAAAACTCATGTATTTTGTTCAAAGTTTATTCTTTTTGGTTGAATTCCATTATTTTTTATTAAAAATATTAATTTTCTTTGGTTCAAATAACAATAATACATTTTTTGTTCAGAATTCATCTCTTTTAAATGAAGATTTAATTGATTGGTGGAGAGTTAATAGCTTGTTAAAAATTCCTTTTTTTCATTGGCTGAAAATTATTCTTTTGTACTGAAAATTGAACTATTACAGTAGCAACTTTAATTATTTTGTTGAAAATTTATTTTTTAATTGCTTGCATTGAAAATTTATCATTTACTGAAAATATAACTCTTTAATATTTGGTTCAAGAACTATCTTTAGTGTAAAATTTTGACTTTTTTGGCAGAAATCAATCTTCTGGGCTGAAAATAATACTTTTCAATGGAAATTTAATGAGATTTATTAGTTTATTTAAAAATTTATGTTTTTGGTTGCAAATTCAACCATTAATTAAATTAATTAAATTCAATATTTAAGTTAACGATTCAACATTTTAGTTAAAAATTCATCGTTTCGTGTAAAAATAAAACTGCTTGGTTCAAAATTTAAATCTTTTCTCAAAAATTAATCTTTTTGTTTAGTTCTGATGTTCAATTTTGCTGATTACTGGTCAAAATAATTTTCTGACGACCATTAATTTCTTGATCAGTAATCAGAAAAATTCAACATCAGAATTAATTAATTATTTACCCTGTTCGACAAAATAACATCATTTCTTTAAATTGATCTTTTTGTTTAAAGTTCATTTATTCGAGATAAAGATTGATCATTGTAGTTGAAAATTCAGTAATTAGGTTGAAAATTTAATTTAGTTAAAAATGGGTCTTCTTAATTTGATGATTTAACTTTTTTGTTAAAAATTCATATATTTAATTTAAAAATCGTCTTTTTAGCTAGAAGACTAATTTTCCTTGTTTAAAAATCCATTTTTTGCTTCAAAATTCAAGTACTGCAATTAAATATTGATCATTTTAGTAATTAATTCATATTTTGAGTTGAAAATAATACTATTTGGATAGAAGCTAAATTAAATTTGTTTAAAAAATAAATCTGTTTTTTTTTTTTGCAGAAGAATAATTTTTTAAACTGAAAATCAAATTATTCCATTTTTGTTTTGAAAGTGATATTTTTTCATTAAAAATTCAGCTATTTGTTTGAAAGTTGATAATTTTTTATTGAAAATGCTAGTCATTGATTGAGAATTTATGTATGTTTTTTAGATCGTCTTTTGCTTGAAAATTAATCTATCCTTTGAAATTCTAAATTTCTACATGAATGATTAATGTTTTATGCAAATTAGTAATTATGTTTTTAGCATTATTTATTTATTTATTTAATCTATCATGCTAAAATATTTTAGAATATCTTGTAATATTAATAAATTCCTATCAACTAAAGAGGGACATTATTTGTTATAAACTCGCGAAAAATCATACCTGGAAAAAACCTGGAAAAGATAATTTTTAGGAGAAAGCTTCTGCGAATTCGCAAAAGTTACGTACACTTTTTCTTTTCATTAAAAATACATCGCCCTTTTTTTTTGATAGCCATCCTTCAAGAATTTTTCGGCTGTTTCGTTGGAGCGAATTCCTATCTTACTCCGCCCAACAGTCAAGGTTTCGCTCCTCATTTCGACGACATCGAAGCCTTTATTCTACAAGTTGAAGGCAAGAAAAGATGGAGACTGTACAAACCCCGAGAGGAGGATTTCCTAGCACGATTTTCCTCCAAAAATTTCGACCAATCCGAAATTGGCGAACCCATCATGGATGCGGTTTTAAACGCTGGAGATCTACTTTACTTTCCTCGAGGAACAATTCACCAGGGCGAGACCATAGATGACACTCACAGTCTGCACATCACCTTGAGCGTGTATCAGAAAAACAGCTGGACTGACCTTTTCGAGAAGCTTTTGCCGAAAGCTATTGAGAGCGCATCAAAAAGGGACTTTCGATTTCGCGAGGGCTTGCCCATTGGCTCATTGAGACATCTTGGTCTCGCACATTCTGCCGACAAAAGTCCAAATCGAAGAGCGTTTTTGGAAAAAGCAAAGTTCCTCTTGGAGGAACTTATAAAGCATGTGGATGTCGATGTGGCTGCAGATCAGGTTGCCAAGGGTCATCTTCACGATTTCTTACCTCCGGTTTTGTGGGACCAGGACCTGGAATATTCTGTCATTCAGGACGGATGGATTGTGAGGAATGCGGGAGTTGTTGAAGAACGAGTCGACATTGAACCGGAGACGAGGATAAGACTTGTGAGATCTCATTGTGTTAGGTATCTTTCTTTCAATATATAATATATCATTTTTAGGGCCACTATTCTATTCATCTTTCTTTTTAGTAAACTCACAATTTTTAGAAAATCCAGGCCTTGGACTCATCATGCTACTGACTCTATTTTACACTTTTGTTTTAAGTGTGATCAGG
Organism: Druon quercuslanigerum; assembly: GCA_010014905.2. NCBI lineage: Eukaryota > Metazoa > Arthropoda > Insecta > Hymenoptera > Cynipidae > Druon > Druon quercuslanigerum. The sequence goes on along the minus strand of JAAAKG020021828.1, from coordinate 7,034 downwards.
GTGGCCCTGCAGGATCGGGAAACTGGGAAGTAACAGTGAATTTATTTTTTCTCCCGGAATTTTACTAAATATCAGAAGAAAAATCTGGCCAAGTTCGGTTTCAACGGGTTTTTAAATAACTGTTTGAATTGGTATTTTTTTCAGTTTGTTGAAAATTCCTCTTTTTGGTAAAAGAGTACTCTCATTCATTAGTTAAAACTTCATCTTTTTGGTTAAAAATAATTTCTATGAGAGAAGATTTAACTATTTTATTGAAAATTCGCTTCGCTTTTTTTTTTAAATTTATCGTTTTAGTTGAAAATTTATTTAATTTATTTCATTTTTGTTGTTGTTGAAGATGTACCTTTTTGATAGAAATTTAATTTTTGTTTCATTAAAAAATGTTCTGTTTTGTAGAAAATTGAATGATTCGGTAAAAAAATTCAAAATTTTGATTGAAAATTCATCACTGTGATTAAAAATTAATTTCTTTAGCAGAAAAATCGTATCTTTTCAGTTAAGAAATTTTTTTTAACTGAAGATATAACTATTCCATTTTTGCTTGAAAAGTTTATATTTTTAGTTTAAAAATAAATTACAAAAACTGAAAACTAATTTTCTTTTAATTTACTTTTCTAACTGCAAATTGAATTATTCTATTCTTGACTTGTAAATTAAATTTCTTTATTTCAAAATTGATATATTTGATTGAAACTGTATTTTTTGTTGTAAAAAATTCATCTTTTTGGTTTAAAATTGAACAAGTTTGTTAAAAATTAATTTTTTTTTGGTTGAGAATTGATAAGTTCAACTAAAAATTTAATAATTCGCTAAATTTCTTTTACAAAATTGCACAGTATAGTTTTCAACGAGATGGTTCTAGAAAAAGGCTGGCCGGTGGACCGGGAAACCGGAAAATGACAGTGAATTAATTTTTTTACTGGGAATTTTACTAATTATCAGAAGAAAAATCTGGCCAAGTTCGATTCCAACGGGTTTTTAAATATCTATTTGAATTGGTATCTTTTGCAGTTTTTTGAAAATTCCTCTTTATGGTAGCAGAGTACTCTCATTAGTTGAAATTTCATCTTTTTGATTAAAAATTCATTTCTATGGCAGAAAATGTAACTATTTTATTGAAAATTCGTTTCTCTTTTTGTTGAAAATTTATCTTACTAATTGAAGTTGTAAATATTTTATTTTTGGTAGAAAATGTATCGTTTTAGTTGAAAATTTAGTTAAACTATTCCATTTTTTGTTGTTGAAAATGTACCTTTTTTGATAGATATTTAATTTTTGTTTCGTTAAAAAATGTTCTGTTTTGTAGAAAATCGAATGATTCGGTCAAAAATTGAATTTTTTCATTGAAAATTCATCACTGTGATTAAAAATTAATTTCTTTGGCAGAAAATTCATTTCTTTTTAGTTAAGATTACTTTTTTAACTGAAGATGTAACTATTCCATTTTTGCTTGAAAAGGTTATATTTTTAGTTGAAAATAAGTTTAAAAGCTGAAAATTCGTTTTTTTTTTTAAATTTACATTTCTAACTGCAAATTGAATTATTCCAGTTTTGATTTGTAAATTAAATTTTTGTAGTTCAAAACTTATATATTTGATTGAAACTGTATTTTTTGTTGTAAAAAATTCATCTTTTGGGTTTAAAATTAAACTGGTTTGTTAAGTATTGATTTTTTTCGGTTGAGAATTGATAAGTTCAACTAAAAATTTAATCATTTGCTAAATTTCTTTTACATAATTGCACAGTATAGTTTTCAACGAGATGGTTCTAGAAAAAGGGTGGCCGGCTGACTGGGAAACCGGAAAATGACAGTGAATTTTTTTTTTTACCGAGAATTTTACTAATTATCAGAAGAAAAATCTGGCCAAGTTCGATTCCAACGGGTTTTTAAATATCTATTTGAATTTGTATCTTTTGAAGATTGTTTAAAATTCCCCTTTTTCGTAGAAGAGTACTCTCATTCATTAATTGAAACTTAATCTTTTGTGGGCTAAAATTAATTTCTATGGCAGAAAATGTCACTATTTTGTTCAAAATTCGTTTCTCTTCTCGTTGAAAATTAATCTTACTAACTGTAAATGTAAGTATTTTATTTTTGGTAGAAAATTTATCTTTTCAGTTAAAAATTCACTTAAACTATTCCATTTTTTGTTGTTGAAAGTGTACCTTTTTTGATAGAAATGTAATTTTTTTGTTAAAAAATGTTCCGTGCTGTAAAAAATTGAACGATTCGATCAAAAAATCAAAATTTTGATTGAAAATTCATGACTGTGATTAAAAATTAATTTCTTTGGCACAAAATTCGTTTCTTTTCAGTTAAGAATAATTTTTTTTAACTGAAGATGTAACTATTCCATTGTTGCTTGAAAAGTTTATATTTTTAGTTTGAAAATAAATTACAAAAGCCGAAAACTCGTTTTCTTTTAATTTACTTTTCTAACTGCAGTTTTGTTAAAAATTCATCCTTTTTGGCGGAAAATTTCAGCTATTTTGTTGAAAATTTGTAGTTACTTCCCCCTGACGATTATATTTTTAGTTGGAATTTATATGATTGGTTTAAAAATTTAACATTTTTATCCGAAATTCATTCTTTTAAGTTGTAAATTAAACTTTTTTGTTGAAAATGTACCTTTTTTGGTTTAAATTACTTTTTGTTGGTATTTAATATCTTGATGTGGAAAATTTAACTGAAATCTTTCTTGCTTGAAAATTCAGCTTTTTTTTTTGCTAATTCGTCTTTTTAGTTTGTGTTTTTATCTATTTTACTATTTTGTATGAAAATTTAATTATTAACTATTAAATTAAAATATCTTGTTAAAAATTCATATTTTTTGTCGAAAATTCCACGGTTTTATAGAAAATTCATCTGTTATGGTAGAAAACGTTTTTCTTTGAAATAAATCAATTTAAAATTTAAAAATTTACATTGAAAAATGGTTTTATTCCGTTTATAAAGTCTTCTATTTTAAAAATGTTAGAAGAATAAATTGCTAATCTTTTAATATTAATGGTCAACGAAAATGAAAAACAAAGTTGGGAAAAATTATTAAAAAGTCAGGGATATTTGAAAATGAAGTTTTGCGGCCATACTCTATAAGTTTATAATTTAAAAAATTCATGCTACTATTTTGCTAATATTTTTACAAATAAAAAAAAAACAGTATAAACACTATTTTATATCTCCAGACCTCACAGGCCGGTCCCTATATTCCTTGTTTTACCGTATATTCAGTTAGGCTTCCTAAAGTACCGCATTTTCAAGATTTGATCCCTATTAGTAGGGCACATTGAAAAAAATAACAAATATCAGAGAATTTCTGTGAGATGTAACTGTTAAAAAAAGGGCTGCCACGCAGTCACCTTTTTCAACTTAAAATAGCACATTGGTCACTTTTCATTCAATAAATTAATTCGTGGGTTAATCACTATTCATTTTAGGTCTATACCTCTTTTTGAAGTATCTTTCATTCCTCGAAGGATTTTAATGATTTGAAGGAATTTGTAAGATTTTAGGGAATTTTAATAGATTCTAAGGAATTTTGTTAATAATTTAATTAATTTGAAGTAAATTTAAAGCTTTTGACATATTTTAGGATAAAGAATTGTTTAGAATTTCTGAAGATAAGGAACGATTTTACAGAACGTTTGAGGTTTTAAAATATTTAAAAAGATTTCACATTATTTTGTAACAATTCCGGGGATTTCAATGATTTCAAGGGATTTAGGAACTGTCAGTGTATTTTAATACATTGTCCATGATTTCCGAAAAAATTATAATAGAATATCACGGAATTTTATTATATTTTATTGCATTTTAAAGAATTTATCATGAGAAGTGAGGTATTTTGTAGAGTTTTCAAGATTTGAAAAGATTTGGAATTCATCCTGAATTCTTTGGAATTCTCTTAAATTTTATGAATTCACGAGAAGTTTTTCAATTTACTTAAACTTCTATTAATTTACTCGTTTCTACTTAATTCAATGAATTGTTTAAAATTTTTAAAAGTTTTAATGTCATTGATCGCGCGGGTCAATTGTACAATGATTAAAGGATTGGAAATATTTTAAAGTTTTTTTTTTCAATTTCCTCAGCATTTTTAAGAGTTAAAAAAATGCAGAGTAGTGTAAAGGATTTTAAATAAAATATTACAAGGACATTTTTGAATTATTGAAATAATTTAATGTGATTTAAAGGGATTTGAAATACTTGAGGATATTGTAAAAGATTCTCAGGCGATTCAAGTGCTTTAAAAATTTTAAGGGCTTTGAACCGCGATTAAAGGATTCGAAATGTTTTAGGAAATTTTAAAAGATTACCAAAATTTTTTTTATTATTTCAGTTGTTTGAAGGCTTCAAAGACTGAAACATTTGAGAGTATTTTGAAAGATTCACAGGCAGTTTTAAGAGATTTAAAAAACTTCAAGGGATTTCCAGGGATTTTTATAATTTTAAGGGATTTTAATATTTTAATGGATTTCAAAGAAATTTTTACCAAACAATTCATTTGTAATTCGCCCTGAATTCTTATTAATTTATCCTAAATCCTTAAAATTTGGTTGAGTTCTAAATTCACTCAATTTTACCCAATTTAATTAATTTTTCCATGTTTTTGAATTGTTTTCAATTCATTTGATTGCTTATTAAATTCAGGTTGATTTTTTATAAATTTTGTCTAATTCTTCTGAATTCTTTTAAATTTCTCTAAATTCCCTCAAAATTTATTACCATCAATTAAATTTTCTTCCACATTCTTAAAATTGTTCCAACTTATTTGAATTCTCTTGAATTTATTTTGAAATTTTCTGTAATCATTAATCACTTCTTGTATTAGAAATTAGTAGGATTTCAAAGATTTAAAAGGATTTGAATTTTTTTGGAATTTACCTTGAATTCTTTTAAATTCTTTTAAATTCTTTAAATTCACTGAATTTTTAAAACTTTTTATTTAATTGATCCCCTTAAGTCTATTGAACTTACATTGAATTTTTAGGCATTTCATCAAATTCTTAGAATTTCTTTGCATTTTTCTAAGCTTATTTCAAAGTTACTGAATTAAATTCGTTTTTTTTTAAATTGTTCTAAATTCATTTGATTTTTTTTAAATTCACCTTGAATTTTTATAAATTTCATTGAATTCTTCTCTTTGATTTTAAATTTCTCGAAATTCAATCCAGTTTTACGGAAATTAATGGAATTTTTTATAATTTTTAACATTTTCCCCATTTCATCTGAATTCTTCTGAATATCATTTGAATTGTTCCGAAATCTTCTTAATTTATCCTGAATTTTTTACCCTTTGAGCGCGAAAAAAGTACTCTATTAGCCTGCCAAAAAGTACCCTTTGGTCAATATTTTTTTCCCCATAGGTCTGTGAGGCCTGTATCTCTAAAATGAGTCCGAGCGCCGTATGTTGTGATTTGAAAACCTCCTTTCCGTCATTTTTTTAAATTCTAATCAATTTGCACTTTAAAACAGATTAGTGGAAGAAGAAGATGCCGTCAGGATTTACTACTCGACCGAAAATTCTAGAGAGTACCACGAGTACGAACCTCAGTTTTTCGAGATCGATCGTCACCTAGTACCAACAATTCGAGAAATAATTTTGCAGTATCCAAATTTCATCAAAGTCGAGGATTTGCCCTCTTCCGATGTAGATATCGATTTAAAGGTAAAGACAAACACGAATTATTACAAATTATATTTTATTTTCATTAGAGAAATTTAATTTTTATAATTGAAAAATGAAAACGGTATTTGTCATTGTCTTGCATTTCGACATTATAATTATAAATGCCTTTTTTCAGGTCGGAATCGTACACGATCTTTGGGAAAAGTGTATAGTTGTCACAGATCGACCTCTGCGACGATTGGAATGATGTTTATGAGTGGATTGGCAAAATGTTCATCAGTTCTGTCATGTATGCAAAATAAATGTTTATTTGTATTTAGATATTCAGATATTTAGATATTTAATCGTCTATCCTTTGAGGCTTCGTCGGCTGAGTCCCGCTGTCTTCCAAGCATGTACTCAATATATCCCAAGTAACCGTCGTTGTCCAGGTCGTCTTCTGCGAGTACCCTGTCTATAAGTTCTGAAAAAAGAGAGGCGATATTACTTTTTTATTATTAATAATTATTATTAATATTAATATTAATCATTATTATTTTTAAATACTAGAAAAAGGAAACAAACCACCCGCGATGAATATTTTGTTTTTTCACGCATTTTTAAATTAAAGTATTAACATTATTGTTTTTTATAGTATCTAATATCTCAAAAATTAGAAAATAAAAGCAGTAACCAAAAGATCAGTTTTTAACAGAAAATTTATTTTCAAAAAGCGAATTTTTTTGTCAATTTAAAAAATTTGAAATTAAAGTAATTAATATTTTTAAATTTATAAAAATTTGACAATTTTAAATATATATATAATCATCTTAAAAATATGATTAATCTTTTTCCGTAGAAAATTAATCTTCTTGGTGTGATCTCTTTTTTTAGTTGAAAATTATTGTGTCTTATTAAAAATTCCGACCTTTTTGTAGAAATTTCATGTTCTTGTTTGAAAATTAATTTTCTTGTGGTGAAAAATTCAAGTACTTGGTTTAAATTTGAACTACTTTCTTAAAAATAATGTTTTTTTTTGTAGCTGTGTCCTTTTCATTCAAAATCCATCTCTGTTTGAAAATTCATCATTTCATTTCTTAGTTTTTTTATTCATTTTTGCTAAAAATGTATTCTTTTTAGTTAGAAATTCAACTACTTGGTTAAAAATTCGCTTTTGAACGGTAGAACACTAGTATCTTAAAAAATAGAAAAGAACATTAAAAACAATTTTTTTTATCATTGATGAAACTTGATATTTAAAATGATAAATCTTCAACCAAAAAACATGAAATATCAATCAAAAGATGAATTTTCAACAGAAATTTTATCTTTAACAAGAAAATTTCGACAAAATAGTTCAATTTTAAGAAATTTAACTATTTTGCTGAAAATTTAAGTATTTGAAAAAAATGAATTAATTACAAG
>JAAAKG020021817.1:0-20257 GCA_010014905.2 Druon quercuslanigerum | reverse complement strand
CTAGAATTCTGCTCAGCACTCATTTGCATGCGTAAGTGATGATTATAATGTTTTCGTACAAAAATATTAAGGGTGGCACCCGTCTTAGGCAACTTTCCCCTACTCCTACAAATTATAAAAATCTATTAAAAATCCTTTGAAATATTTTAGAATATCGTACAATATTTCAAATCACTTGAAATCTTTCGAAATTCCTTGAAACGTTTTAATGATCTTAAAGATTTCTTTGAATTTTTAAAAGTACCTACATCATTTGAAATCTCTTGAAAGTTTACAAAACTGTGAAAATTTTTTTGAAATTATTAAAATTACCCTGAAATCTTTAAAATCCTTTAAAATCACTTTAAATTACTCAAACCTATTAACCATGCATTAATATATTTCAAAACCATTGAAATCTTTTGAAATAGATAGATTTTTTTATAACTTATCAACATTCCTTATAGGTCCTATACAATTGTTTCATTTCTTCTAAATTTCTTAAAACCCCATAAAATTCTTTTAAAATCTTTTAAAATCATTCAAATCCTTAGAAGTTCTATGAAAATTTGCAAATCTCCTGAAAATGGCTTGGAATCTATTAAAATAATCTAAAATATTTCGAATCCTTTGAAATCTTTTAAATTCCTATGAAACTTTTTGAAGCTCCTGAAAGTTCCTTGAAATGTTTAAAAACATCATAAACCCCTTAAAATGCCTTCAAGTTATTGAAATGTATTAATAATTCTTTGAAATCTTTTAGATATTCCTAAAATATTAAAAATCCTTTGAAAAATTTCTTTGAATTTTTAAAAGTACCTGTATCATTTGAAATCTCTTAAAAGTTTACAAACCTCTGAACAATTCTTTGAAATGATTAAAACTACCCTGAAATATTTAAAATCCTTTAAAATCACTTCAAATTACTCAAATCTATTAACCATACGTTAATATATTTCAAAACCTTTGAAATCTTTTGAAATAAATAGAATTTTTTTATAACTTATCAAAATCCTTTATAGTTCCTATACAATTGTTTCATATCTTTTAAATTTCTTAAAACCCCATGAAATTCTTTTTAAATCTCTTAAAATTATTCAAATCCCTAAAAGTTCTATGAAAATTTATAAATCTCTTGAAAATGCTTTGGAATCTATTAAAAGAATCTAAAATATTTCAAATTCTTTGAAATCTTTTGAATTCCTATGAAACTTTTTAAAGCTCCTGAAAGTTCCTTGAAATGTTCTTTGAAATCTTTTAGAGTATCCTAAAATATTAAAAATCCTTTGAAACCTTTTTAACTCCCTTGCAAATTTTTGAAGCTTTTCAAAGTTTCTTGGAATTTTTAAAAATCCCATAAAATATTGAAAATTCTTTGAAGTCTTTTGACACCCTTAAAAAATTAAGAAACGCTCGGAAATTCTTAAAAATATTTAACAATCTTTTCTCTCCACTGGAATCTCTTCAAATTATTGAAATCTATTAATAATTTCTTGGAAATTTTTTAAATACCCTAAGCTATTTCAAAAGATTTCAAAAAAATTAGAAATAGGTAGAGACCTGAATTAAATAGTGGATAAACCATGGGTAAATTTATAGAAAGACCTGCAGTCGCCCTATACTAGAAACTAAATTTTTTAATAGAATTTAGATACTCACAAAATTACGATTTTCAAATTGCACTTAATTGTAATTTATTGAGATTTATTGTAAAATTGCCTTCAATACAATTATAAAGAACATGTTACTTTTCAGTATTTTACAACATTTTATGATATATGATATATGATTATTAATATGTCACCACAATTGTTTCTTGAATGGACCTTAACCTTGCGTACTACGTAAGATTGACAAGTGAATGGCTCTGAAGGGGGGTAATGTAATGCAATTACTATCGCATGCAAGAGTCCAATGTCCGAATGCATAAGTTCAATTTGCATATATATGCCCAATTAGTTTCTTGTTAATAATTTACACTCAGATTTTATATTTATAGCAAACAAAACACATTATATCCAGGGTGTCTAGCGTTTCTTCAAATAAAAAAATTCCAGGACTTTTCCAGGTTTGCGTAACAAAAAAAAAATATTTTTCCAAGTACCTTTTTCCAGCGAAACAATACTTTTCACTTAACATTCTTTTCACGATGGCAAATCATGGCGCTATAATACAATAGTTTTTGTCGATATTATCAAAGCGAGTTCAATTCCGCATGTAATGTGTTTAAAAAATTATAACTGGTTGAAATTTGACTGACTTATTGAATTTTAAACTAATTTAAGTTCCTTTTTGAACAAAAAATTGAATTTCAAATCCAAAAGGACGAACTTACTTTCTAAATTGACGAAAATTTAACGAAACAGTTGAAGTTTCAACCAACAAGGATGATTTTTTAACAAAATACTTCAATTTTCTCATTAAAAAAAAGGAATTCCACCAAATATTCGTATTTTGAAACAAAAATATTAAACTTTAACCAAAAACAGTTGAATTTGCAAAAAAATGATTTTTCAACAAAATACTTGACCTTTTAAACAAATATAATTTAATCTTTCGACCTAAAAATATGAATTCTTAACAAAAACGACGAATTTTCAAACAAGAAAATTAATTTACTACGAAATAAGACAAATGTAAAAAATTATATAAGTTTTTTAATAAATAGTTGCATTTTTACCTAAAAGATCAAGTTTCAGTAAAAAAAAAATTTCAACCAAATAGATGAATTTTCAAGCAAGAATGAATTTGCAAGTAAAATTATAAATATGCAATTCTGCAACCAAGCTAATGAATTCTAAATAAGGTATAGGTCAACTTTGAACCAAAAAAAACATCTTTACCCAAAAAGATAAATTAAATAAAAAACAAATGATTTTTTAATCAAGGGTTTAAACCTTCATACTTCATACCTTCATAATTGAATTTTCGACAAAAAAGAAGAATTCTCATCAAATAGCATAATAATAGATCTTTCAAATAAAAAGTGTGAATTTTTAATAAATATTGTTGAATTTGCAACCATCAAATAGCATAATAGTAGACATTTCAAATAAAAAGTGTGACTTTTTTATGAAAATTGTTAAATTTGCAACCTAATAATAAAATTCTTAATTGAAAGTATAATCATCTAGCTAAAGCAACTGAAAAAAACAATTAAAAATATAATGCGAATGAACTACTAACACGAAAAATATATCAGGGTAGCTCCAAACTTTATTTTATTTTTATGTACGATCTTCCATACAAAAAAAACAAGTTCAAATTAAAATAAAAAATTTCATATTTATTATCCAGGACAATTCCAGGACTATGAACAAAATTCAACAATATTTCCAGGTTTTTCCAGGTAAAAAATAAAGGACTTTTCCAGGTTTTTAACGTTTTCCAGGATGCTTGACACCCTATTTTATCATATATGTTATAAACGCAAACTGAGAGAAAACGCAATCAATTACAATTTAGAACTCGGATCAAAAAACTGATTATGATTTTTTTTGCTCAGAATAACCAGTCCCATTCGAGAAAAATAATTTTAAAATCTGTTATTTGAACCAGGCGATTCAAGAAATATTTGTGACTATTTCAACTTTTTTTTGAATACCAAAAGTTTATTGGATCTTTTTTAAAAATCTGAAAAGTAATAATTCCAAATAAAATAAGTTTAATGTCTGTTATTGTTTAAAATAAAATATATGAAAAAATAGACCGTACTAAGTTCATTATCGGTGTTTGCAGAAATTTATAATATAAATAAACCACAAAATACGTGAAATAATATATTAAAATTTTGTATAAGGGTTTGCGTAAATAATTCGCGTAATCCACGACTTTAATGGAAAGGTTATAATAACTCACATTGCATTGCATGTTTTAATTGCTTGTACGTGTTAAATAAGGAAATAAGTGTACATGCACATGATTCGTTTACCATTTGCAAATGGAAGAACGTTTAATTCTCTTTGAATCACGTCTCTCATCTCAAGGGACGTGGATGTAATTTTCCTAATAGTGGAATATTATGTTTCTTTTGGTTGCATTATGATCCCTAGAAATGACAAAGAGCATTAAAAACAGATTCAATTTCTCTTAGATTAAAAATAAATCATTTTCTTTTAGACTATGATATGGTTTAATCTTTTCTATTACAGTACAATCATTTTGTAAATTATACAGTTCCTTATTTTAGAGTACAGCTTTCATTTTTCACTAGAGAAATATATTGTTGACCCGCAAAAATGACACAGATACAATGTTTGCAATTTAGTTGAGTGGCACTAACAATACTGCTGCAAAAGTATTATTTCTGGTCTATTTAAAATGTGCCTATGAATAATAATTTATAGTTTATTGGTTTTCTTAGCAGGACACTCAATTACATTACGACAGTTCTACTGAAGATGCTTGCACTGTGTGATTTATAATCAAGAAATAAGAAAATTGTATGTAATTTAAATTATATTTAGAAGTTACATTAATTGACAAACAGACAGGAATTTCACTTGGGATTTTAAAATATTTTGAATGATTAAAAAAAATTTCAAATTTCTTTACAGCATTTCAAAGGATTTTGTCGAACTTCAAAATAATTCAAGGTATTTCAATGATTTCCGGGGCTTAAAGGGATATTTTGTATGATTTTTAAAAACTTTCTAGGATTGGAAAAGTTTTCACGAAATTAAAACAATTTAAAAAAATTCTAATGAATTCTAAACGATTTCAAGGGGTTTTAATAAATAGTTATATAAAGGGATTTCAGAAGATTTTGAAGGATTTCAAAAATTATAATCAATTTCGTTGGATTTTAAAAGATTTCACGGGTTTTTTAAGGAATTTAAACGATTTCAGAAGATTTAGCGGGATCCCTTGTGGTTTAAAAATATTTCGAGGAGTTTCGAAAATTTCAAGGGATTTCAAAGAATTTACAAACTAAAGATATCTTTTTAGGCATTCCTTGGATTTAGTTGCGATTTTAAAATATTTCAAAGGGTTTCTAAGATTTTAGAGAATTTTTTTGGGATTTCAAGGAATTCTCACCAGATTTATAGGAATGTTCTAAAATATTGAAATATTTTCAAGAATTACCCAGAATCTCAAGTGATTTCGAAATATTCCTGGGATTCTTTGTCATTTACAAATATCTTAAGGGTTCAATAAGCGACATTAATGGATCTTAAACGTTTCAAGTGATTTCAGAGGATTTTAAGGAATGTCGATAATTTTAGAAGATTGAAAGGGATTTTGCAAGATTCCAAAAAACTTCCCGTGACTGAAGAAATTTGCGCGAATTTTCAAAGAATTTAAAACTACTAAATATTTGTATAGGGATTTCTTAAAATTGCATTTAATGTCACTATTTTCAGAACGTTTAAAGGGATTAACTATAGTCTTAAAATATTCGTGGGGGGGGGGACATGCATTTTTAAGGGATTTCAAGGGATTTAAAAATTAAAAAGAGCTCTATAGGGTTAGCTTGGAATTAATTGCAAGGAATTTTTACCATATTCTGGAGTTCTTTGTGAGTTTTAAATATTTTTTAAGGAATCCGAGTCACGGGGTCTCAGGAAGCAATATTAAGGGATTTTAAGCGATTTGAAGTGACTTCACAGGATTTAAAGGAATTTTCATGATTCCAGGAGATTTAAATGAATTTAGTAAGATTCCAAAAGACTTCTCATGACTAGAAAAAATTTTACGGAATTTCAGAGGATTTCTTGCGATTTTAAAATATTTCAAGAAGTTTCAATGATTTCAAGGGATTTCTTGGGATTTTAGGTAAATTTCAATTCAAGTCAAGGTCAGAACCAAACCCATTCTCAAACTAAAATTCGTGTAGGAATTTTTTGCATTTAAAAATATTTCAAGGGGTTTCAAAGATTGCACGGGATATCAAAGGATTTACAAAGTAAAAATGTATCTACAGGGATTTTTTGGGATTTTTAAATATTTCAAAGAGTTTGAAAGATTTCAAGGGATTACTTGAGATTTAAAGGAATTTTTACCAGATTTCAAGGAATGTTCTGGTATTTCAAATATTCCGAAGAATCAATTAAGTTTTATATTAAGTAATTTCACATCATTTCAAGTATTTTCACAGGCTTTCAAGGGGTTTGTCAAGGGTTTTGAAATGAATTTGTGGAACTTCAATAGATTTCGAGAGTTTTTCAAGAATTTCGTAAATTCTTAAAGAATTTGAAAACATTTGAAAATAGACGATAATTTTTTTATCCCAGTTTTTAGATTGTATTATTTCCTAAATTTCAGGAAAAATTCATTCAGAGCTCAAATGATGCACGGTAATATGCAAAATGTAGCCATTCACTTTTTAGCGGCCAGAATTTTGATAGGATTTTATGGGATTTCAAAATATTTATAGAATTCACGTGGTTTTTAGAGATGTTCAATAATTTCGCAATCGCTTGATATTTTAAAAGATTTCAAGTGTTCACCTGAGTTCAAGTGTAGTAAACTTCTTGGCCGCAAATGTAAATTAAAAAAGGTCTTCAGTAATTTAATCCATACTTCTATGTTTATTTAAATTTATCCACAAGGAAAACCATACCCATGTCTCAATGCCATGTTTCATTGAAAAGTACTCTTTACTTTCGGACAGTAAAAACCAAAAACCGGATATATATGTTCTTTTCGAAAATGTTAACGAGTTGAAAAGTTGTCTACGAGTGGTTACACACTATGGTGTGGCCACTGGTCAGCGGTCATTCATCGTATGTGACTTGGTACGTTTAGTCAAGTTTAAAGTGGGTCACTAGGGTATGGCCCAATAGCACGACTTCTGTCTCGTCAAGCTGGCAAAAGAATCTTCGAATTAATGAGTAAAACGTTCCCACTAAGCATAATTCTTTCGACTTATTCTCTTCAAATTCTACCCCGCAAATTTAGGGTCCTTGAAAACGAAATTGAGCTCATAAAATGCCTTAGACTTAGGTATGCAAGGCTAAAAAGCAGAGAAACTGTGCTAATGAAATGCTCTCTCTTTCTGAATTCAAACGTAATATTATTATCTTATGATCATTTTATTAAGTTTTATTACGCTTTATTGCCATAACTTTTATTAATAAACCTCAGAAGCGTGGAATAGCCTACGCTTTCATTTTATTGACCCTATATACCATTAAACATAGGTTATTCTGAGATTGAGAAATTGAGCTGTCACAGATTCTACAACTGATCAAAGAATCTGCAAAAGATTGAAAAAAATGTTCTTACGTAAAGAATGCATTCTTAAAAATCGGTTTTATATTTCAAGCCTATATAAAGTTCAATTTAAAGTTCAAAAGTCTTAAGGTCAAGTGCTGCAATAAATCAGTGATTTTTCCAAGTAGAAGAGTAGGTTGAAGTCAATGTACCATTGGCTAATTAATTTCTATTTTCATGAACCGTTTATCTAATATGCATCAACACTCTCGACAAATTTGACTCGAGACGTAAAATTACTTTTAGATTCATTATTTAAATTTCAATGTGAAAGTGTATAATTTGGTAATAACGATTAAGGTATACCAGAGTGTATTAGGTGTTCCTAAAAACCTCAAGTTCTCATCTATGTTGGAAGTTGATATTTATTTTAGGAATGTGGTGTCGCATGTGGCGGGTCGCAAGTTTGAGCGCGCCTAGGGCGCGCGTCTGGTGAATCTCGCGCTTCGCACTCGTATATTTATTCTTTGAATTTGGAATGCTTGAATAAAACTTCATGAAAAAAAATTCTTTTAAATCGCAGTATTTATATGTGTCTTCATATTCTAAATTTTCTACTTAAATAACTGTAGTTAAAGATCAAGTTTCTCAAAGCTCTGTAGGCTTTGAGGTACGAATTGTTTGAATTGTTTGAATGAATTTGATTGTGACACTCGCGCTCGATTTTTGACAGACTTTTGTAAACAGGTTTTGTTGAATGTTCTTTTTCGTAACTTTGATCGTTTTTCCACAATTTTTTTTTATTATTAATGTTATTTTTCACGAATAAAACAAAAAGTACGCTTCCTATCAAGAAGTGATTATTAACGAATTTCTAGATCTTTTTTAGGATCGAAATTTTTGTTAATTCATCTTTTTTCGTATCCTGGATAGTTTGACAAAAAAATGGAATATTTGGCTTTTCAGTACTTTTCACGCAATCAAAATTTGAATTTTCGATTTTCCAAGAAAATCCAAGAAGTTGCTATGATAATCTGGAACGGCTTTTAAAAAGCAATGTTTTTGAAAATTCTATAACTCTGAGAATTTCCTTTTTATCGAAAAAAGTCATCCGGATAAATTGTTTGCCTTTCTGAGTCCTATGAATAGTCGTACATAAAGTTTCAAATATAAAAAAATGGTCCCAAAAACCTAACTTTTGAATTTTTATCGAAAATCGCTGGTTAACGAACTCGTCCTTTCATTTTTTTGAGAGTTATCGTGATTACGAAACGACGGACGGGCAGAGAGACATATGCCATTGTAAAAACTTGATTTTCGCATTCAGGGGGTCGCGAAACGTGAAAATCCGTTGAAAAACTGTGGTGTTACATTTCGGACAATTCTAATACTTTCTCAATCATAAATTATGAGAATGGTAACAAAATAAAAAATTACTCACAAGTGAAATGCATGCATCACGGATACGGAGATGGACAATTTAGGTTAGCATCAACGTTTTAGCGTCACATAAAGATTTCTCTTTCACTGCAAGACGCTCGGAAAATCCGCAAATAATAGAACGTTTACATCACCGAAGGAAGATTTATATTTGCTATGTAAATTGTTAATCTAACTTTGTTTATTCTCAAGTTTCTTTAAGTTATCACCCATTGATAGGTGCGGAGAAGTACCATTTACTATTGGATTAAATTATGTGAATTGGGAGGCTGGAAGTATGTTTGTTTAAAGGTGTATGATCATTGTATATTCTTACAGAGTCTTGGAAATAGGAAAGGTTGCAGGGGGATCAAAAGGACATCAGTATTCAAGCGGCGTTTTCTTCATATTATTAGATTAATTTTATTTATTCGTCCTACTTGAGAGATGCATAAAGTTTCATGTATGGGTGGAAAATGCAGATAACCGATAAAAATAAAACAATTGTGGCGAATTTCCATTAGGGATCAAGAAGAACAAATGACTCATCGGCGATAAATAAAAATGTAACTCAAGTATCTTTCTTGCAATTTTGTTAAAAAGTTGATTTTTGGTGTTTCGTAGTCCAGGGCAGAAATCCTTTTAGGTTCGGTCGTGTTTCCGTCCGTCCGTCGTACTTTTTCCCCTGAGGAGAAGTGAGGCAAAAGAAAAAGGGGTAGGAATAATACTAGGGGAATGGAAGGAGGGGAAGTAAGTCGGGAGGTCAGATTTTGATCATATTTTGACCAGATATCGATCAAATATCGATCAGATTTCGATAAGGTGTCGATCAGATTTTGATCAGATTTCTATCAGATTGCCATCAGTTTTCTATAAGATTTCTCACAGATTAGATTTAGATGAAATGAGATTGCGATCAGATTTCGATCAGTTTTTGATCAGATTTTGATAAGATGAGATTTGGATCTTATGAGATGAGATTGGAATAGATTGCGAACAGATATTGATAAGATTTCGATCAGATTTCTATCACATTTTGATCATATGGATCAAATCATATTGATTGATCAGGTGAGATTTGGATGAGATGAAATTTCGATCAGCTTTTGATCAGATTTCGATCAGTTTTTGATCCGATTTTGATCAGATGAGAGTTCAATGAGATGAAACTTCTATTAGTTTTTGATGAGATTTTGACCAGTTTTTGATCAGGCTTCGACCAGTTTTCGATCAGTTGTTAAGATTTCGTTAAGATTGGTATTGGATTTCGATCATATTGCGATCATATTTGGATGAGATTTTCAGTCTTCGATCAGTTTTTGATTACATTTCGCTCAATTTCCGATCAGATTTCGAGATTTTCAGCAGATAAGACTTGGGTGAAATAATATGAGTTTGATTTTTGATCAGTTTTTTGACCGAATTTCAATTAGATATCGATCAGATGAGATTTTGGTGAGTGGAACGGTATGGGAAGTGGAGGCCAGAGATTTCAACGACTTAATAGGCTATGAAACGACAATTTATACTTATTTAAGGCGAAGAATTGTACTTTAATTCTTTAAATTATTTAAAATTTCTTTGAAAGTTAATTTTAGTAAAACTTGCAATGATTTCACGAACTTTAAGAGATTCTAGCGAATTTAATGGCGTGCCGAGGAATTCAAGCAAATTCCAGAAATTTGAGCGACGTTATATCATTTATTTTGGATTCTCTAAAATTTTTTGTTATTAGCATTTACTTGAATTATTTATATTATTTTGGATCTTTAAATTCTATTAAATTCTCCTAAAATCTTTTGGATTCGCTTGAAGTTGAAATTGAATTCTTTTTAATTCTTGAAAGTTAAAATCCTAAAATTATATGAATGCTCCTGTAATATCCTTGAATTATTCTGACGTCTTTTTATTATTTTAAATCTTTTAATTCTATTAAATTCCTTTGAAAACTTTGGAATTCCCTTGACGTCTTCTGCATTTTTTAAATTCTTTAGAGATAAATTCCTTAAATTCTCTGATCATATTGAATTTAGATGCAGAAAAAAATCATTTGCGAGCAATAAACTTTTTTTCAGATTTTTTGAGCATTTCATTTTCTTTAAGTTAATATTAGGCGGAGCCTTTTTTTCTTTTTTTCGAGTTTGATAAAAGTTTTTTGCTATTATTTCGAGAATTGATTGAGAAAACGAAAAATGAAGGTGGTCATTAAATTCAAACTTAAAAAACACATGGAAGTCGCATATCAGTTTGAGTTGAAAATTTGTACGCCCTTTGCCTCTACAAAAGAAGGTTTCGTGGCCAATTAAGACGTAAATAAGTCGTTTAAGCGTGCCCTTCCATAATTTCCCTCCCCTACTACCCCTATCACCATACATTGCACCACTTCCCCTCTCATCCTATTATTCCCCTCCTCGCACGTCAAACATTCCCTTCCCCTCCCTTTCCCAAAATTTTCATCAACTATGTCCCCCTAAGTACCCACCCATCAATTCCCCTAGTCCACCTCCCCAAGTTTCTCCTACTTACCACCCTTAAGTTCCCCCCACTTCTTCCACCACCCTGCCTCTCATATGCCCTAATTCCACTCCCCTTGTGAGTTCAGAGTTAGGAGCACCCCTTTCTTCCCCTTCTTCATAAGGGTTTCCGCCTAGGGCTACAAAACCCTAAAAATCGAGATTATTTATTGTATTCAGCACGAAAAACTGCTTCGGAAATGACGCATTGCGTTTCATGAATACAACTCAGGAAACAAAAATCCATTCACTTCTGTTGAATGGGTTTCGAAAGCTTTTGAACTGCGTATCTGTCACTAGAATTCCAGATTGCCGCCGATTGGGTTTTTAAAGACTTTTAGTCATTATAATTTTTCTGACTAACTTATATGCCGCAAAAGCCTTTACGACATCTAGAACTGATATTGCAAAAGGAATCTACTAGACTTGCGCATGATTTATTTTAATCTTTGGATAATTTATAAAGTTAAAAAATCGTGTGTAAATTGGCAGCTTAACCTCAAAAAAGTCGGTCTCATTTGAAAAGAAGGAAACCGATTCAATATGACCTTGCTTGAAATGGTCATTGCAGTACATGGAAGATTTAAAGCTGCTTGAGAAAATGCCCGATTCTCATAGTCGCAAACCGATTCAGTTTTAACTTTTTGAATCTGCAAATGACAGATACGCAATTCGCAGTCGTCTTTTCAATTGATTCTTTTTTCCTGAGAAGGTCCCATTTTTCTGACTAGTATTATTATTTAATAATTAAATATTTATACCCAATTTAGTTTAAATAATGTTGGTGTTTATTTTTTGAAGTGACATTAAAATATAACTTTTCATACTTATAAAATAAATAAATTTCATACTCGTTGCATGAAATGTATCTAACAATTCAACATTTAGGATCATAATTCATCAAATAAAAAATTCCTTCATTAACAAATCCAAAGATCAATAAAAATGAAGTAAATATAAAAAACGTGACCAGACTTTACAGAGATTGAGATCGATAGCACAGAGTATAATGTTTTTGGATAATCTCCAAAAAGGCCCTAAATCCTATAAAGAGATGGTATTTCCGGTTTGGTTCTAGGCTGCACGTGGCGGGAGACAATTAGCACATGTGTGTTGGATTCGGACTTTGGGTTCAGTCTTAACTGCGCCTTCAAAAAATCGGGCCTCTTTCGGGTTCGAAATCTCGGAGGTGTTAAAGGCTACGTCGGACTCGGTGAGTGTCCGAAAAAATTAAATTGGCTTTTCAACAAAATTCCATTCGGATCCCTATGAAAAGTTCCACTCAGCATACAAAATTAAGATTTTAAATAAAAAAATATTCAAATCTATTTCCTTTCAAAAATCTTACGAAATATAAAGAGCTTTGCATAACAATTGCCATTAAAAAATCGTTTACCAAAAAGAAAGTGCGAAAAAAGATCAGCCCTAAAGAATGAAAATTGCATTTCTCGTCGGATTTGACCTTGAGAAATTGACAAACCGCTTATTCCATTTCGGGACAGTGTGGGCCCCCAAGCGATTGAATAATATACGAGCGGAATTCGGTTATGAAAGTCATCGTTCAACAGGTGTTTGCTTTTCTTATGGCATTCACCTGATAGGTGTAATGCACGAAAAGTTAAATTTTCTTTCGCATAAAGTTTGTGAATACTATAAATTAAAAGGTTTTGAAAGCCAGATAATTAAACTAAATTTAAATTTACAAAATTAATAGTAAAATTAAATAAAGAGTGAACAATTTATTCTTCTGTGTAATTAATTGCATGTCTAGTGGAGGGAATTTAAAAAAATTGATAGTTAAGAGTGCAAGGTGCCAGGTGTCATGGTCACTGATCACGTAAGATAATTTGCATGCCTTAGGATTTTTTCTGCCCTCTTTTGTATAGGATTGTAAAGTATGATGTGATTCCATAAACATTAATTTTGCATGATGAAATAATTCCTATGTGCATATATATGAACTTTGTACATACGTAGATTGGATGTATTTATTAAAGACTTAAGACAAATCTGCGAGAACTAATCGGATAAAGGGTGTTAAACAGAGTACCAAAAAATAATGTGTCATAAATTTTATTTTATTTTAAAAAAATTACTTAGAGGTATAAATTTAAGGCTGAAAAATTCTTTCACCCTCAGAAAATATTAATTATTTATTGAGCAATAAGTCCTCAATTATAACAAAAATTCAAGATATTATCGAGCCTAGAATACAAAAATTTGTAATTAAATTATAATCAATGGTCTGGCATGGTCCTTGAAAATTTTTTTAGGAAAAGTATGCACAGGAGATAAAAATATGAAAAATTAACAAAAAATTTAAATCTTATATTTCGAAATACACATTTTTTACAATTTTAAAATTCCTCTAGTACTTTAAAATGTATTTTTACCTATTAATTACCTTAATTTGTATTGTTTTAAAATTGAAAACTGAGAAAACTCATTTTCAAACCTAAAATGGCCTAACGGAACCTCTAAACAATTTGTTTTAAATCAAAGAAAATCTATGTTAATATTTTTTAGTAAAAGGATGAAATTTAGGGGTAGGGCAACTTATGCCAAATTCAAAATCAAAATTTTTTTGGGACACCCTAGTATTGAAAGTAGCAACATTTAGTAATTATGAGAATTTTATGTTGAGAAACTGTAAGTATTTTTTAATCTTTCCATTTTCTTTGAATTACACAGACCGACAAAATTTGACAAAGGTCCGGAACCAGAGACCAGACCTAGTGTACCCGAAGGCTTTTTCTGCGCTGAATCCGAATCCGACCTCAGAAAAATTCCAGCACCCTCAGATTGCGAGATATTCCAACATAAAAGGGTAAAAAACACTTTTTTTGATGTACTCGTGGCCCCGTAACATCGTTATATCAACATACAACAAGTTGTAATAGATATAGTTTTGCTATTTTTAGTCCCTTGGCAAATATTTTTGAAGTAAAAATGATATCCGTGAATAGTGAAATTTTTCATACTTGAATCCTCCACGTCTCAGTCGTAAAAAAATCGTATCGAAAAAATAGGGATGGAATTTTAAAGGATATTACGCGATGTTACGGGGCCTCGAATACATCAAAATAACGTGTTTTTGATCCATTTAAGTTAAAATATCTCGAAAACTGAGGGTGCTGGAATTTTTCTCAGGTCGGAATCGGATTCAGCGCAGCAAAATCCTTCGGGTAAACTAGGTCTGGTTTCTGGTTCTGAGAATTGTTGACTTGTGTTATTTATGCATGCATATTTTTCTGCTGTCAATAATACATAAACTAGTATTTTAATAGTTTAGAGTTGTTCACTGCTGCGCTCTTTTCTTAGAAATATCAAATAATTACGAGAAAAGAAATTGATTATATTACGGTTAAAGAAGTTGTAAATTTCTATGTATTATTTTTAGGTTTATTCTATTTAAAAAGAAATTTTATATTGGCGCTGAGATCTTTAATACTTCGATACCTTTTTTAAATAGCTTTTCTAACTTTCATAACTTTCATCAATTTTATAACTTTTATAACGTTATACACAGCGACCCATTTCAATCTATAATCTTAAATATCTTCTTAAATACTTTATCTACGAAGAAGTGGTTCGAACAAAGGTTGACTAGGACCGAGGGGGGACATTTGACTGTGCCATTAATTTTGACCTTGAGGACAAGTTTCAAGGTCAAATGGAGGTAAGACCCTTTTCTTAAATGAGAACCCCTATTTTTGACTGTGGATTAGAAAAAGGCGGGAAATTTCACGTCAAAATAACCTGTGGAAAAATGTTTTTATGACCTTGGAAAGGTAAAAAATTAAGGTCAAATGTCTGAGAAACGACCAGATGCCCTTTTTCTGAATTGTCTTAGTTTTTCTGGGTAAAAAAACGTTCAAGATACATCACCTTGACTATCATGACCTTCAGGTCCAAGACAATTCAGAAAAAGGACATCTGGTCGTCTCTAAAACATTTAACCTTAATTTTTTACCTTTCCAAGGTCACAAAAAACACTTTTCCACAGGTCAATTTTGACGTGAAATTTACCGGTTTTTTCAAATCCGCAGTCAAAAATAGGGGTTCTCATTTAATAAAAGAGTCTTACCTCTACTTGACCTTGAAAATTGACCTCAAGGCCAAAATTGATGGTACAGGCCAATTCTTTGTAGATAAAGTATTTTAGAAGATATTTGGGATTATAGAATAAAATGCGTCACCGTGTACAGTGGGCTAATAAATTAAATTATTATTGAGGTTGAGAAATCTTTATTCTATCCGAAATGTTTAAAAAAAGCAAACCATTATATTTTATCTTTTCACTTTTATGCACCTATAATGTAAAAGCTAATTCAGATAACCATAAAACAATTTTTTTTCTATTCATATTAATTTTATTATTATAATAATAATATTATTCATAATAAATGATGACAAGAATAAAATTCTTATTTTATTGATTTTTTTCAAAAACAATGAGTTTCATAACTTTACGATTATAACATTATTACATTTTCAAAATTTCACTTTTAAATATGTAGATCAATTTTTAACGTTACATGTTTAAATAAATAAAAAATTTAGTCACTCAATTTTGAATATTTGCAATTTAAAATTCTTTAATTTCGAAAATAATCTCTGTTTTTTCCACGTTTTAATGTTGAACTTGTTAAATTTGACATGCTGAATGAAGTGAAATGAAGCTATATCAATATACTTTTTCACAAATATGAAAAAATATCTCGATAGACCTAGTTTTCATTTTCGCGCCAGGCTAATTATGTCAAATTCACTTTCATTTTTTGTCATGACTGTTATTAGCATAAAAGTGCAAGTTCCGTTTTTACTTTTTTTCTGCTAATGATTCCTTGAGATATCAAATGACACGCAAAGTTGCATAAAGTGTCACTAGTAAAATAAAGGGTGTATTTACATGAAGTTATAAATAATTGGTGCCGCATTCTGGCTGTGATTGGTATAGAAAGTGGGGTCGTGGCGACATGCAAAAAGTCAAATAAATAAAAATATGCGAAAATGGCTTGTACATTCAAATTAATGATAGAAATCCATTTCCCTGTAAATTAAAAAAATTATTCCATTAAGAAATAACATGTATTAATTCCAGTTTAGCTAAACATTTGAAACAAGCGTTGTGGCTTATGGACCGTACTTAAATTACGTAATAGCTCAGGGGTGAAGGGTCAAGAGATTTTGTTACGATTTGTTACTATAGGAGCGAGATTACAAAAAAAAATCTTGCAAAAAGAGGGAAGTTCTATAACTTTAAGTCAAGAAGAAAAAATTTGAGAATTTTTAATTTTAATTTAGAATTGTTTTATTCCGTATATAATAGTCAGGAAAAAAAATTGATCACGGAAAAATTATGGAATTTTGAAATTGTAGTTTTGTAGTAATTTTGATATAATATTTTGGTTTGTCATTTATTTGCCTTGTGTCTCTACTTCTATTTCTTTTTTTGCAGTTTCTTCTTACAGAAGATTATCGTTTAGTTATAAATTTTATTATTGTTTAAAACCTCAAATTTCTTTGAAGTCATTGTTTTTGATTGTAAGTTTAACTGTTTTGTTAAACATTTATTTAAGTTAGTTTAAATATTCAATTATTTTGTTCAAAAAATACCCTTTTTGGTTTAAAATGTAACTTTTTTGTTAAAAGTTCAACTCCTTCGCAGAAAATATACTTTTTGTTGAGAATTCATACTTTGGTATTGAAAAGTCAATTGAAATCTTTTTTGGATGAAAATTCAACTATTTTTTGAAAATGTATCTTTTTAATGTAGAAATTCATCTATTTTAGTAGAAATTGCATCTGTGTTGGATAAAAATGCAACTATTTAATTGAAAATTCAATAATTTTGTTAAAAAGTTGAATATTCAATTTTTTTTTTAAATCCACCCTTTTTGGTTTAAAATTTAAATTTTTTAATAACAATTCAACTCCTTCGCAGAAAATTTCCTTTTTGTTGAGAATTCATACTTTGGTGTTGAAAAGTCAACTGAAATCTTTTTTGGATAAATATTCAACTATTTTTTGAAAATGTATTTTTTTAATGTAGAAATTCATCTATTTTAGTAGAAATTGCATCTTTGTTGGATAAAAATGCAACTATTGAATTGAAAATTCAATAATTTTGTTAAAAAATCAACCTTTTTGGTTAAAAATTGATCTTTTTAATTAAAAACTCGTCTTTGTAGATTGAAAATTGAACTATTTTCATAGAAAACTGACTTTTTGTTTTAAAAAATCATATTTTAGTGTTGAAAAGTCAACTGAAGTCTTTTTTTGATGAAAATTCAATGATTTTTTTGCTTTGTTTGGTTAAAAATTGATCTTCTTTGTCTAAGGTTTCAACTATTTTGTTTGAAAATTTTAGTTGAACCATGTAGTTAGAAAATCATTTTTTTTTTTTTTGGCAATTCATATTTTTAGTTGAAAATTCAAACAGTTTTGGTAAAAATTCATATTTTTACAGAAAATTCGTCTTTTGGCTTGAAGATTCAACAATTTAGATGCACTATTTTTCTTTCATGACCAAAAAATGTTTTAAAATTAATTTTTAAAAATAAAATTTCAACTTTCTGTTTACGATAAATAATGCAATCCATAATTATCCCTTTCTCATAATGCGTTTGAAAAACTGACACATAACTTCAAAGTTAATTAACAATGGACATTTTTGTATGTATGAGAATCAGTTGACAAGCATGAAATCTAACAAATCCCATACAGTTTTACATAAATGTACATTATATTATTGGCAAGTCCATTCACTTGATTGAAACTTCATCATTTAAAAAATCAAATTGAATGATTAATAAATTAACATTAAATAATAAAGTATCAATTGCTCAATTTATTGTCTTTGAGAGCTATATACGTCTTTTCTAAATACTTATTATGTATGTGTAAATACTTATGTGTAGAGGGCTTTACCTGCAAAGTATGTATTATCTTAAATACAAATAATTCCCATTTGTTTCTATTCACATACCTTATTATTTCTGAAAACCATAAATTACGTGTAGTAAGAGAGGTAGGGGGTAGAAATATTATGTTACGGTTCGCTGCAGAAGTAAGGGGGGGGGGGGTCTTAGAAAGGGCCTATAATCCGTTACGTAATTCAGGTATGGCCCCTTAGAAGAAAATTACGTTTTATGTGAATGCTCTTACGAGTTAAATTTGGTGTCTTTTCCTATTTATTAACTATTGAAAAACTGTAAACTGTTATACTAATAATATGTAAAATAGTTTGCATGCAATCCTATTAATACATATATATGTATTATATAAACGCTTTCGAATTTATTCTTCCTTCTTTTTTAAAAGAAATTTTGGTTTTATAAATCAACTCATGTTCTTTCTCTTCAGACTAGTATGCGACAAATGATTTATTCACCTACTTTGCTTAACCTACTTATGCTAGAAAACAAGCTCAATGCTCTTGGCACAAATATCTTTTTCATTCTAACATTTAAATCTTTAAAGAAAAGAACTGTCACTCTCAAGAAATAGAATCGCATCATCTTTAACATGTCTATCTGCGAGTTCTTTATGTAACTTCTGACACAAATTAGCATTTTGTAGGAGTTTCATCACATAGTGATGAAAAAATTTTAGTGGCAATGTTTCCTTTCGTTTCTTTTATTATTTTGTCATCCCTATACTATGATAATCTTGGAAAATCAATTAGCTCAATCCTTAACTGTTATAATTCTAATATAGTTTTTATTATAATTCGATAGTCTATATTAATCTTCAATATAAATCTTATTTAATCACAGGTTTTTCAGTGGGGGATGAACTTGGATTTAGAGATTCGTTAACCAATTTAGAATCGCTCGACAAGAGGCGAAGTGTTCAAGCTAGAGGAGGAAACTTTATCGCCATTAATCCTAATAGTAATGTGGTAAGAAATTTACGTTAACGTCATATATTGACAATACAGTTAAAATATTAAAGAGAATTCGAATTTATGGTTAAGTTTTATAATTATTATTTATTATATATAATAATCTATCAGAAGATTTTTCAGAGAGGGTAAATTGTGAATTTTCTTCAACGAATTTAAGTGGAAAGGGAAAGAGCTCATAACAATGATTTAAAAAAATTTCAAATCGAATTTAATAAGACGATAAGTTATATTTTCTTTATATTTTCCAATTATAGTGTTCACTTTCTTAAAGAACGTAAAATGACGTCTTTTTTTTGTTTAATATTTACGATCATAGTAGAAATTTGTTTGAAAATGTCTTTGTTTGAAAATGAACTACTTTCATTAAATTACCCTTTTTGGGCTGAAAATGGGTTTTTAGCTGAAAATGTAATTATTTAGTTGTAAACTAACTTTTTTTAATTTAATATTTTCCTATTGAAAATTCAGCTGTTTTGCATAGAAAATTCGTACTTTTGTCTAAGAAATACAATTGGTAAAAAGTGCAACGATGTGCCTAAAAAATGCAAAATATATCACCACAAAACTGTAGGTTGAAAACTTTTTTTTTAGTTTATAAATTCAACAGTTTAGTGAAAAAATCGTCTTTTTGTAGAAAATTAATCTTCTTGATTGCAAATTCAACTACTTTTTTTAGTAGTTCGTTAAGAACGTATGTGTTTCATAGAAAATGTATTTTTTTTAATTTAAAACTAAACTAAGCTAAATCTTCTTGGTTGAAAATTCACCTTTTTGTACTTGAAAACTCTACACTTTGGATGCCATTTTTGTTGAATTCAACTGTTTTTTATTTAAAATGAAATTCTTTCCTTCGTTAAAATATCAACTATTACAGTTTTTGTTGTAAATTCATATTTTTTGGTTGAAAATTCACAACAGCTTGTTTGAAGGTCGAACTACTTTCTTAATTCATAAGAAATAGTCAGATTTGCCACTCGTCCCTTTCCAAATCGTCTTACGTTTTTTTTAATGTCCCCTAAACAAATTCGCGAAAAATATTTACTAGCAAAAAGGGGGGGTACGGGGTTCAAAATTTCATGTTAAAGGACGAAAAATAAGGTCTGATAATTAGGGGGCTCAAATTTGTCGTACCTGATATACATAATATTTTCAAATTTCAAGTTTGTTTCATAAATATGTGTGTGTGGGGGAAGGGGGGGGGGGGGGGGTTTTGATATTTAGTAAAAAAATTCCATTTTTTTCCATTAGAAAACATAAATTTTTCAAAGGTTTTAAATAA
>JAAAKG020021806.1:0-20257 GCA_010014905.2 Druon quercuslanigerum | reverse complement strand
AAAGAATTATTTGGTAAAGGTTTTTAAATTTAAATAGTTTTAAATTTAATTCCTTTTAAATTTTTCAGTTTTTTAATCCGCGCGCCCTTTAAAATTCAACAGTTTTAATTTAAAAGTTTCTACGTTTTACACGAGCTTTGATTGTGTGCGAAGGTAACTCGTTTCAAATATGGGATCACTGAAAACGAGACTTAAACCACCTCGTGGGTACAGGTGCTTTAGAAAAAATAGAGTCAGTAAAAAAGCCTCTTGTGGAATGGCCCTTCTTGTAAAAAACAGCATACTATGCCATGAAATAGAAATAAATAATTTGAAAAGCATAGAAGCTCATGCAATTAAACTTGAAAATAATACCATGATTATAGCTCTAAATGACCTAAAACAAAAGTTTCAAAAGGAGAACCAGCCCATATTTTTAACTTAAATAACAAAATAATTGCAGCGGGAGACCTAAAAACAAAACAAAAAAATTTAAACTGTTATATTAACAAAAATGGAAATATTATGCTTAAATTTGTAGAACAAAACTCTCTTGCCATAGAATATCCATACGATTTTACCCTCAACCCATTTAACGCTAAATCTTGGCCTAGCATAGTTGACCTAGCAATTGTTAAAAATATTACCAACATAGATACAGTTGATGTGCTGGACGAGCTGGACTCTGACCATAGACCTGTCTGTATAACATTGAATAACAGTGCAATGAACCTCCAAAATAACAGAACTCTCCCACTGAAACAACTCAGGGAAAAAACATATACCAAGAATAAACCCCTTTTAACCGAAATGCAATCTACCGGAAAAAATAAAGTAACAAATAAATGGCAGAAATAGACTAAAAAAATTTTTCCAAAAATCGAGAAGCAAAAATCTAAAACCACTTATTAATGAAACCAGCAGAAAAATAAGAGAAGCAATACTTTATAAAATATAAACTGGGAGGTAAAACTTACTAGCCTGAATATAAAAGACTGCTCTCTCTGGAAAATGACGAAAATCCTTAAAGGAAAAAATAATAGACACATTCCCTCTCTTCAAGGAACTAATGAAACAATTTTTAGAGACAAAGACAAAGCTGAAATCGTTGCTACCAATTTTGAAAATGTACACAAAATAACTTCATCGTGGCGTAAAAAGAAAATATTTGAAAATACAATAAAGAAATTGAACCCTAACAACAAGTTAAATATTTAGGAGTAATACTTGATCCTACACTTAGATTTACAAAGCATATCGTATAGGTTCGAAAAAAGACTTTTAAAGCAATAGAAGCTATGTACAGCCTTATCTATGGTAAAAGTAAAATGAGCTTAAAGAACAAACTCATAATATACAAAATAGTAATTAGACAAAAAATGTTGTACACGGCTTCCATTTGGGGAAGCACTTACAAGTCTAAGATTAATAAACTCCAAATCGCGCAAAGTAAATGTCTGCGAATGGCGACCGATGCGGAACCGGGAACCAGAATACTTGATATTCGTCAGAAACTAGAAATACCAACTATTGAGGAAGAAATTTACAGAATCTCGAAAAAATTTTATGGAAAATTTAATGAATTAGAAATATTATCAAAAATATGTTTAATAAAATATAACGAAGCACCGTTTAAGGCTTAATATAAGCTTCCACATCACTTACTGCAGTAAAACCTATAAAAGCTATTCGAAAAACTTTACGATTTCAACGCTAAATCTCTTGTTCTTAAGCCTGTATATATTGTAAATAGCATAACGATAGTTTATTTATCTTAATTTTAAGTCAGTATTACAAAGCAGGGTTTTGCTCTATTTTCCTTGTAACAAAGATATAATTTATGCTCCTTCAGTAATCGAAAACTTACACATTACAACACTAAAATGAGTGAAACCGCCTGAGGTAGAAACTATCTAAATATAGACTGAAACCATAAGTACAAAACTGTATTGCTACAAATGGGAAAAATAAACAGATTCTTTAAACAAACCTCAAATTAATTAAATATTTTTCTCAGGGGGTTTTGAAGGAACTTGATTATTTTCCACTATTTTTGAAAAAAAAGAAAAATTTTAAAATAACAGCTAAATTTTTACCGCTTTTTTATACTTAGCCACTTCGACCAAGCCCTAAAAAAATACCAGGTTTTTTCGAGAAGTGTGCTACGTCAGTTGGTTAACAGTTGTTAAGATTTTGAAAGATTTCTACGGATTTCATCAGATGTTAAAGATTTGAACGGATTTGAAATCGTTCCAAAGGATCTCCGTGAAATTTTATATGAATATGATACTCTCCATTTATATAATATAATATGATTATTTGCTATAATAATTTTCTATGATTGCAAAAAATTATAGGAAAACCATTATAGGTCTTGTACTAATTTTGCTATAATATTTTTTCACACGGGCCGTATGAATTCTCTATAAAATTTATAATAATCTGTTTAAAATCTATGATATCGTTAAAAGTAGTAAATAATTTATTTAAAGAAATTAACGATAATATTAAAAAACACAATGATTGGCATCTAAGACATATTGATTAGCATAGGTCAGTGATTGTGTGATTGTCTTCTGAAATGTTGTAAAATAGTCATTGGCTACATCACTGATTTTAAAAGTACAGTAATTAACCACTAAATTCTATAATGATTGGCTAGAACCAAAACAGTTTTTGACATGATATCCACTCATTATTCGTAAGGACATGCGTCAAATATATACATCGTGCATCAAAAGTTTAAACAATTTTGAATGCATTTCTGCAAACGTATTATAGTCGTTTGCTTTTTAGATATAGTTGCAAATCATTAGGTTTTCGATTTATTCACGATAGCAATGATTACTACACATGTATCGATATACATATATAATTGTAAGATTAGAATACTACTATCGTTTATCCTCGTTCGCCAAATGCAATTAAAATCCAATAATTCTCGTTTAAATTCCTTTCTCATTCAGCATCATTGGTCTTTTATAACCTACCTTGACAAATACGCTGCAGAATTTGTTGTGCTTTATCCTGCTCTATTTCTTAATATTCATATTTCTAATTAACTTATGCAATCTTGCAATATAGCAATCTACTGTACCAAAAATCTGAGTAATTAACCCCTCGATAACAACAGATGATTGCTTTTTTTATCCTGTCCGATTACTGTAATATAAAACGAGAAAATAAATTATTAAATAAAATAAAAACTGAACTTTGCTGTATGTGGCGGCTTTTGCTGAGCTCTCAGACTAATTTTATGGTGCTGTCCGCCTCCGAAAGGCTTTCTTATCTTCCAGTAAGCGACGTGTGTTATATATAGTTTATTAAGAGAAAGATGCAAAAGAAGAGAGTAAAAGGAAGAAGCTTCTTACATCAGTTTCTCACTTACGCTTGCCGAAAAAATATAAACGCTTGATTAAAAGAAATTTCGTATTACTTTTATACGATTATAATTCGAGTATTTCATTAAAATTTTGTTCAAACATCTCTTCTGACTACCTTGCCTTAACGGTTCTTTAAGAATTTCACATGTTCTCGCTAGACGTCGTCTACCATAATATGAATATGCATTATAGTAAATTGACAGTCATGTTAAATATCCAAGTTTTTCGATATAATGTTAATGACGCATGAGAAATCACGATTTTTAATGGCCAAGGGATGAGCCTATTTTCGACTTCAAATTTTATCCCAGGGTCCGTACAAAAA
Source organism: Druon quercuslanigerum (assembly GCA_010014905.2). Classification (NCBI taxonomy): domain Eukaryota; kingdom Metazoa; phylum Arthropoda; class Insecta; order Hymenoptera; family Cynipidae; genus Druon; species Druon quercuslanigerum. Next base: position 16,570 of record JAAAKG020021806.1, on the reverse strand, counting down.
ACTAGCCACGCTATTTTGAAAACTTTTTCCACCTCTCCACTTTTTAGTCACAGATCCCCTCTTCTTTAGGCAAATATTTTTTCTTTGATCTTATTTGATAAAGGTCTTATTTTATTTGATAAAGGATTTTATTTAACAAAGATACATTTTTAACCAGTTGGTCGAATTCCTAAACAAAAGATTAAACTTCAACCAAAAACAGTTGCATTTTATATCAAATTGTTGAATTTTGAAGCTAAGAAGACGAGTATTTCAGAATACAGTGGAATTCAAAAAGAAACACGAATGTTTAACAGTTGAATTTAAATAAAATACTTAAACTTTTAAGTCATAGGGACAAATTTTCAACAAAATACTTAAATGTCCAATTAGTCGACTTCTTAAACAGAACATATTAAAATTTCACTAAAAGCTTCTGTATTCTGTATCAGATAGTTGACTTTTTAAGTTAAGAAGACGAACATTTTAGAAGAAAGTTGAATTTTCAAAACGGAAATACGAATGTTTTACAAAAAAGCAAACTTTTCGACTAAAAAATGTGACTTATTAACAAAACATTTGAATTTATAACAACATAATTAAATTTGCAACAAGATATTTAAATTTCCAAGTAAACTGATAAATCTTGAAAACAAAAAATTTACAAAGTGTTTCAAGTCCAAACAACGCAGTTCAAATTTTCAAACAAAAGAGATTAAATCTTCACAAAAATATAGTATTTAATACTTTAGCTGAATAAGATTTTAAGTTTAAATAAAAAAAATAGTAGAATTTACCAAAAAATAAATGAATGAAAAAATTGTAATTAAAAAAAAACAATTTAATTCAACCGAAAAAGACGAATTTGATAACGTTGGAACAAATATTCTCAACTAAAACCGATTAATTTGTAGCCTAAAGTGGATTAGTTAAAATGCCTGTTCAAAAAATTAACTTTTCAAAAAATATACCGAGTTCTCAACAAAATCGTAGAATTTTAAACCAAAGAAATAAAATTTTCAACTAAAATCATGAATCTTTAACAAAAAATGTTTTTTTAATGAATCGGGTCAATTTTTAAGCAATTAGTACAATTTTCATCCAAGAAAGACAAATTTTCAAAGAAATAGCTGCATTTTTAGTTTTTTTAAACATACAATTTCTACTGAAACATCTGAATTTTAAACCAAAAAGAGAAAAATTTGCAAAAATAATTGAATTTTAAACAAAGAAAGATGAGCGTTCAGTCTTTAATGTCAAAATGTGCATTATTAACATAAAAAGTCAATTTTTCACAAAAATGGTTGAATCTTCAATCAAGCAGCAAAATCTTTAATCAAAAGAGATGAATTCTAAACCAAAAATATGATAGAAGACTTTTTAATTGAAAAGCATCAACTTTGAACGAAAAATCATTGGATTTCCTTATTGGGCTATTTTAATTGAGATCTTGTGTAAATGAAAAAAGCTAGGACAGGGAGCATTTTTGGAAAACAAGGGAACAAGAGGTTTTCTTTAAAAAAATGCGTTCAGAGGGAAATGCCGGAAGGTATATAGGTCTATATTTATATAATTTTCTCAAGAATTAGGAAAATAGGTACTCACAATTATACTTTTCATATGTGATGTCACTTTCTAATTCAACAACCCTCTCTCTTACGTCACAAATCCTGTTACCTCCTCCGTACCTAGTAGTGTAACGTAGTTTTTGAACTGCCCCTAACTATTTTTTGAACTTTTTTTCAACCGTTTATAAATTATACAATTTTTCTTGTACATGCATATATCCATACATATGCCTTTTCTAATATGCGAAAATGTAATAGCCTCTTTAACTTAATTCAGACATTGCTTCTTTATATGATGGTCCCCTCCTGTATAATAATACAACCGAGCAAAGATCATCAAGGAAGAAAATCTAGGCAACAAAGAACATTTACCTTGAGCATACTTAGTGAAACCCGATATTGAGGCAAAATTATGATTTTTACAGAGGTTCCGTAATGGATATTTAATTGCGATACTGCACCGCGTCCACCTTTGATTAAGCAATAAATGCGCATATTCATAAAATACAGAGGTTTACGGAGGAACGTACCCTTGCCTCGTAATCATAAGAGAATAACCCACAGCGTTTCACATTTCGTTTAGATCACAGTGTGAAACGAAGAAGTCGTGACTGATACTTTCATCGTAATTGAGAAGCAAAATTAATTTAAAGACCAATTTCGTCAGTCTTAAGCAAAATTTAATCTTTCGAAAAATACCACTTTTTTCTTCGTCTTTCTATTTATGGAGTAATTAATTTTTACATATTATTAATTTTAACATTTCCTTTAGTAGCAGAAAGTTAAGATGAAATATTTCAATAGCAATATTAATAATCTACAGATCTGTAATCAATATTCTCTTGGCTTTGTACATTTCTGTTGTTAACAAAATCTCCCGTAACTCCTCAGACTTTATCCCACTATTACCTACGACTAATCCTTATTCCTTCTTGCCCTTATTTCCCAGTCTGCCTAGTCCCTCCTGTCTTCTCAACCTACAATTAGTAACCCTTCTGTAAATAAACCGACACTTATCATCCCTTTTTCCCATCTCTTAGTTCACTCTTGACTACTTGATTTGCTCCTTTCTCTCCCACACCCACATCATCCACTCCACAAGGCTCCTTCTTTTCGTCATACTGCCTTTTCTCCCAACGATTCGCAATTCCTTCCATAACTGAACCCAAATCCATGTCACTTCCCATATAATCCGTCATTCCTCTGTCCAACTCCTACACCTATAGAACCCTCTGCCCCTCTTTCACCATCGATTTCAGCTTCTACGCATTCATTTCCCCCTTTCTTTCCCTTTTTCGCCATTCAATTTGTAAAACCCCTTGAAACACCTAAAATTTGGAATTTCGAACCAATTTTACCCATTTTTACATGGTTTATATTCGTTGCTGAAGAATCATAAGTAAGCACTCAAGATATTAGGAAACAAAATGCTATGAAAGAGATTCTTTTTGATTATACTAATTTAAAACATGTCCTAAACGATTTATTTTATATGCTAATTTTATAGGTTTGAACATCATCGTCGACAATGCAGAAATCGTTAGCGATGCAATCGAGAAATTAAATCCAAAAGATAAATTAATCGTGAAAATAAAGAGATTTTTCAGAAAAATAACTGAATAATTTCTATTAAATAAAATAATGTAGATACTAATATTGAATGGGCAAGTATCCATTCAGCAAAAAAAATTATGATTTAGCCTATCATTGACTTAGTAATTAAATTTTTTTTATGAATTCTCTAAGAAAAATGTAATACATTATATTTCAACTACAAAATATTTTTAATTTAATGAGAAATAGGATCCCTCTGCTGGAAGCTTTTCTTCTAGTTTGATTTTCTTCCGGGCTTACTTAAACTAGACCATTTAGAATTGAGATTGAAATTAAAATTTGCTATGATACATTTTTTCTTATTTTTTTAATCAACGGTTATCAAAAAAGAAAAATGAGAAAATATTAGTTTCTTAGACCGAAAAACTTATTCCTGGAGAATAAAATTCTGATAGAGCCAAAACTTTTCTTAATGTATAGTATATTACGCGCTTCTTTATATAATTCAAGAAATGAATAAAATTTAAGGAATTCACGAATTTCATAGAATTCACGAAATTCGTATAAAGTCCAGATTTCATGGAATGCATATAAAGCCCAGATTTCATGGAATTCGCGGAATGCCTGGAATATAAGGGAGTCACGATATTTAAAGAATTCATGGAATTTATAGAATTCATGGAATTCAGGAAAATAAGGAAATGTACAGAATGTACAGAATTCACGAAATCCAAAAAAATTCACGGAAATAGAAAAATTCACGGAATTAAACGAATTTACGGAATCTAGAGAATTCATGGAACTCACGGAATTCATAATATTGAAGAAATTTACGGAATTAATGGACTTCACGGACTTTATACAATTCGAGAATTCATGCAATTTGCAGAATTCATGGACACGCTGGAATTATCGAAATTCATGGAATACCCGGAATTCAGGGAAATCACGGAACTAATTCATTTCCCGATAATTCACGGAATTAATGGATTTCACGGGATTCAAGAAATTCAAAAAATACATCAAATTTAATTCGTTAATGAAATTAAAAAAATTAAGCAATTGACGGAATATATGGACTTCATGGACTCCCACGAATTACTTGAATTCCATAAATTCCGTCACGTCCTTGAATTCCAAAAATTTCTTGAATTGAGTGAATTCGTTAAATTCCTTGAACTCCTTCGATTCCATTAATTTTGCGAATTTCGCGATTTCCATGAATCCCATGAATTCTGTAAATTCTGTGAATTTCGCGAATTTCTTAAATTCCATGAATTCCACTAATTCCTTGAATTCCATTATCTCCGAAATTCCCTAAATTTCATGAATACCTTAATTTCCATAAACTCTGAGAATTTCTTTAATTCCTTGAATTTCGTGAATTCCGCAAATTGAATGAATTCTGTGAATTCTGAGCGTTAAACGAATTCCGCGAATCCCATGAATTCCTTAATTACGTGAATTCCGTGAATTCAATCAATTTCACAATTTCCTTTATTTCCATTAATTTCACAAATTCCTTTAATTCCACGAATTTCGCAAATCCTTTTAACTACATGAATTTCGCGAATTCTGTGATTTTCGTGAATTCCTTTAAGACTTTGAATTCCATGAATTCCTTGAATTCTCTTTAATTAAATTAATGAATAACAAGAATTTCTTGAATTTCTTGAATTTTATGAATTTCGTGAATTCCGGAAATCCCTTGAATTCCGTGATTTCCATTAATACATTTATTGGAATGCTGGACGCTAACTTCACGCCTTACAACACGTATAATAGATGTATTGCAAGTTCATCATTCTAATACCATGTTTGCAATTTTATTTTACTATTGTATTGTAGAAGTTTTGTAGAAGTGTTGCAGAATTCCAAACATTTTTAACAATGTAGAATTCTGAAAAAAATGTTTCTATGTCATAATATTATTCTTTTGATATCAGTATTAAAAAATGAGAATAATGAAGAAAACTTGGCTGATTTTTTCTCTCGAAAAGAATTGGGATAAAATTAAAAATTACCTGAAAATGTTTCACAAAATTTTTAGTTCCAAGGAATTCTTATGCTCTTTTGGAGTGCATTTAGATAAACAATAATTAGTTTTCTTGAACCACAAATGTAAGAAGAAATAAATTACTTATGAAAAGTTTATTTAAGTTCTGCTTATGAAATTTTTTTAGTTTTCTAGAATTTTGTGTAACTTGGAAAATATATGGTCTGCTATCCAAAATTTTCGATAGAGTGCTGCGATTTGCCACTTTCCGAGCAACACCGGATATATTTTTGCTAGTTGCAAATAAATTTAATGATACTTACAATAATATTAAAAAAGAATCTATATAAAAGTAAATAAATTAAAGAAATGACTGGTTCTTGAGAGAATATCTAGATTCCATTTGAACTGTTTCTTTCTATTGTTTCTAATCAGATTAAGGACTCGACGCAGTGAAGAATGTTTTATCATAAGACTATGTTGCGTCTGTTCTGCTTGTTAAAACTTTAGTTAATCACGACCCGGACATTGGTCACACTGGTTCTCGTTGCTTAATTCACAAGTGGCGATCGCCCATGTTCCCGAATTCAACTCTGTCCTTTTTTTTAACAATCCTTCGCATTCATACCATTTCACATTCCTCTCTTTCTATTCCTCACTACCTCTCCTTTTCTCGTTCTTCGATTCTCTTTTTTTCAGCTTGTTTTTTTATACATCTTCGGTCTTCAATACATACTTGTATCTCAGTCGCTGTATCGCGAAGCTGAAAACTCAATTACAGCTTAATGAATTGGAGATCCTGGGGAGAGAGGGGTTTTCTGAAGAAGCCCTTGGAACCCGCGCTAAGGTATACTCCTCGACTCATCAGTAATGAGCCGGACACGCAATCGCACTATCTTTTGTATAAACATTACTTTGATGAGGACCAACATGTTTTTGTATTTACTACTTTGTATCCCACCATATTGCGATTATGAAGATATACAATTATTATTTAAAAGGGGGTTAAAAATATGTATCACTGCTGGAACGCTCTGAAAAATATTCCTATGAAAAAATGTTAGGAATCAAAATTTAATCACTCTGAGGAGTACATACACTGATGTTAAAATCGGTTCCGCCACACCGCCCTCTAGGGATGGGGGTAAGGGACCAGTTCGAAATCTTAATTATGAACCCCTATTTTTTTATTGCATATTAGAAATTTTGGATAAAAATGCATATGATTTGTCTAAAACATTTTTCTCGTTTCGTGGTAGATAGCGGTGTAATCGACGACATTGAATTTTTCTTCATTTATCTGTTACTGAGAATGCACGCTTACCATTCTGCAATACATTAACAATAAAAAATACACCATTTTTATTGTGAAATGACTGACCATGGAAAAAAAGAATTTTTCAAATCGCTACAGAATCTTAAAACGAGTGCAATAAAAACTCGTACATAAAAAAAATACAAAACTCATTTTAGTTAGATCAAAAATTATTCCGAATACTACTTTACAAAAAAGTATGTAACCGTACGAGAAAAAATTGTAATAGTTCTGGTCTACGATCAGAGTTTTCCAAATACGATTGTGCCACATGCTTCATTTTATCATACTATTACAAAATGTACTACCGGTGGAAGTATTCAATCTAAGAAAAAGACCCGTAAAACAACAGTCACTGAAGAACATAATGAAATTGCTGCATTAGCTGCAGTGGCCAATAATCCTCACGTTAGTACACGAAAAATTTAATCCGTATCATGTCTCTTTACATCAAGAACTTCATGGCGTTGAGTTATAAAATCGGGTAGCTTTTTGTCAGTGAACATAGAATAGTTAATCGACACGATATGCACTACTGGAGTATTGAAAATCCGCAGTGGCTTCGTGAATTCGAACACCAGCGTCCATGGACTGTCAACGTATGGTGTGGAATAATTAGCAACAAACTGATCAGTCCCCAGATTATCGCAGCCAGCTCAAATAATCCAAAATATCAAGACATTTTAGAAAATGCACTGCCAGTATTGCTTGAAGACTTGAGCTTAGAAATACGGCAGAACATGTGGTTGCAATATGATGGTTGTCCGACACACTATTCAAGGGTAGTGCGAGAAGTTCTTGATCGAGATTTCAATGGTCGCTGGATTGGTAGAGGCGGTCCGATAAATTGACCAGAAATATCGCCAGATCTTACTTCACCAGATATCTTTTTGTGGGGGGATCTGAAAGACAAAGTGTATAAAGAAAAACCAACAACACGTGAGAATATGATTGACCGAATTAAAAGTGCATGTGCTGAAATTCAAGAAGATACACTTCTCCGATGTGTAAAATCATTCAAATTATGGATTAATAAGTGTATTGAAGCCGAAGGTCGTCATTTTGAGTACTTACTTTAATTAAAAGATGATTCCCTGAGTACCTTGAAACGTGAGAGGCGAGGGGGCTTACGTTAATTAAGCACCCCGAAGGAAACAGAAAACTGCTACGTCCACGTCGTTGTTCCTGGATTGCGATAAAGTAGTCGATTACATCGCCATCTATTTAAGATTTCCAACTTGCCTCCACCCCCATCTCCAGGGGGCCGTGTGGGGAAACTGATTTTAACATCAGTGTATTTACTCCTTAGAGTGATTAAAATTTGTTTCATAACATTTTCTCATAGAGTGCCTATTTTTCGAGATATTTGAAAGTTTCAAGTAAAAAAATTACCCGGTATATGCAACTCTATCATCAAAGAACATATACCTTATGTGACTCTTCATATGCTTCTGAAAAAAGAGTACAGTATTTTGTAAAAACACAGATCAGAATTTTGTATAATATATGTGTATGAAAAAGATAATATATATTGTAATTAAGCTAAACAAAAACATAACAAACCAGAAACACCAGAAACGACAAAAAAGTTAATTTTTAATTTAAAAAACATCATTTTCAAAAGAAGATTTACCATGTTAAACAATATTTCTATTATTTTATGTTAGCGTTTATTTTTTATAATGGCTATTGTTATGAAAAAAGCATGGGATTTGAAATAATATTTACAATATTTAAAACAATAAAAATTACGTTATCTTTTGTCGAGAATTTGTATTTTTTATCGGAAATTCAGCAGTTTCATCATCCACCTATAAAAATAAAATATTATATTCAAAAGTGGTCGTACTTCCGTGGAAAGTGAACGTCGCTCTGTCAGGTCAGCAATGGACCAAACTCCTCAGCTTGTGGAATGAGTACATGCATTATTTAATGGAAATCATCGCGCAACATTGATAAAGATAGAGGAAGACCTCGAGATTCCAAACAATATTCGTTTGTAAATTGTTAACCCGATTTGTCAAAAAGTGGTGATTGGGTCTTTTGCCACGACAACGTACCTGCTCATTCAACAATTTCTGGCGAAACACGGCCCTATACAACTTTGGTAGCTCCAATATAGTCCTGACCTGGCTTCCGGTGATTTCTGTCTGTTTCCCAAATTTAAGTATTCTATAACAGGAAAACGTCTCGTAGAATTATAGAAAATCAAACAGAATGTGACGAAGGAGATATTGGATATTTCAAATGGTGACTTTACGGAGTCCTTCTGAAAGTGGAAAGATCATTAGAAGGAGGATGTGGTTTCCAAAGAAGAATAATTTGAAGGATTTACTTTTACTCTTGGCACACTAAAAGACCAGATACTTTCCGGGCAGACCTTGTACACTAAAAAATTAAAATTTTTAGACTAAGTAATCATTTCAATAACAATCTTTATGAAAAAAATTAGAGAAAAAACAGAACTTGTTTCTGAGTTTATATCCTCTTGAAAAATTGTAATTTTAAATCTCGAAATTTCGTAAGAGCTTTTCGCGTTTTAATAAAAAATAAAACTATAACCATCGAATTCATATGATACTGTATCGTCAGTGATTAAAGAATTTCTTGTTGACTTCAGGATTTATATGTGTCGGAATCTGTAAGGAGAGAAATCTGCGTGAGAACCAATTAACGATTTAACTCAATGAATGTTTTGCAGAGCGCGCCATAAAAGTAATCGTATTCTTCGTATATCATGGGGGATGAGAACGAGGCCAGTTATTCGAAGATATGGTACTGATTGTACTGTGTATACATTAAGTCGCAAATGTGTTGATGTACCTTAATCACAAACGATGTACCTATCTACTGAAAATGAAAGCAATTATTCAGTTTTCAAAACTGATCAAAACTAATCTATAAAATTTACATGAGCAATCTCTATATTAAATTTATAGAATCGATGTTAGATCACGCGCTTGTATTAGGTTCAATTAAAAACAAATAAGTAATTACTCAAGTCTTGCTTAGTTTAAAAAAAGTCAAAAGAATTCTGTTGGAAGATGTAACTTTATGCCAGCGTCGCGTCGGGTCATAGGATTGGGATAAAACACTTTATTCTACAATGATTTGATAACACAAGGATTCACACAAATCACATATATTTAGAAAAGAACTGTACAAATATATAGAACCAAAATAGTAAAACTTGTATTGAACTTGAGAAACTCAATTTAAATATGAAAAGCTATCTGTATGAGAAATACGCGCAGGCGGTCGAATTGCGACTAACTGTCAAAAGACAAAGATGTACCCTCTGTACCTCAAAGTAGACGAGCCCTTCGATAGCTGCACCTCCCTCTCCGTACTTGCAGAACTTTAGTACAGCTATTTGTGAATCATCCTTGCATTTTCAAAGACCCTTCCTCGACGATGAAAATCTGAAAAAAACAACCACCTAAACTAGCCCACAACTCTTTCGATGTGTAGACAACTTTATGTAGTTTAGTGCCTTTGTTAACATATCTGCCATTATAAATTCTGTTGGATAGTATCGATTATTTAACAAATTATTGTTTTTTAGATCTCGTACATAATGATATTTCGTGGATATATGCTTTGTCTGGTTGCTAAACCTTTTATTTTGTACCAATTTTAAGGAACCTTGATTATCTTCCATAAATGTTGTTGGTCCAGGCTGATATTTTCCGTAGTCTTCCAGCAACCGCCTTAGCCAAACTGCTTCTTTATTCGCTTCTGCAAGAGCAATGTATTCTGCCTCCGTTGAAGAAAAAACTACACAGTCCTGTTTCTTTGATGCCCAACTTATCGATAATCCTTGAATTTAAAACAAATATCCACTGTTGGATTTCCTGTCACTTCTGTTTTCAGCCCAGTCTGCATCTGCATATCCAATCAGTAAATCTTCATTGCTGTGCTTGGTATCTCTGAGTTTAAGTTTTAATTCTTTTGTTCCTTTGAGGTATAAAGCAATTCTTTTTGCTTCATTCCAGTCAGTTTTCGTTGCTCCCACGTTGTGTTGACTCAAAATGGACACAATGACTGAAATGTCTGGTCTCGTGTTAACTGCTATATATAGGGGGTTTCCTATAAGTCTTCAATAGGAATTATTATCTTCCATTGGATTCTCATCCTTCCTTGACTTGACGCACCCGATATCTAGTGGTATTTTTGATATTTGTGCGTCACTCAAGCCCACCGATCTGAGCACATCATCAATATATTGAGGCTAACTGATGCTAAGAATCCCTTCCTCGTCCCGATCGATTTGGATTCCAAGATAATGGTGCAATCTTCCAAGATTGATCAGACCGTTTTCTAACCGTAATTTTCATAGTCGTGTCGCTGTAGAAATTTCCCGCATCCTTTAGTTTTCGGTTTCTGTATTCTTCTAAAAGTTTACCTTTAACGAATGTTATATTGAGATCTTCCGGTCTTGATTCCATGGCTGTGACAAGAGTAGCATAAGAATCCGCTAAGCTATTAAAAATTGCGGAAATAAATATATCCTCATCCAACTGCTTCCCAATAGCTGCTAATTTATCAACCGTATTGAACATTGACTTAATATGCTTTTTCATATCTCCCCTTTCAGGTAATTGTTTGTTATAAAGACTTTTCAAATAAAATATCTTACCGTGAACAGTAGTCTTTTGATGATAATCTTTGAGCATACTCCAATGTTCCCTTGCAGACTTACTTGGGTGGGTGAGACTTACGTGGGTGAGCTTATCATTGTCCACGAGCAGTCCGATTTTGGCTTTAGCTTTGGCGTCCTTTTTCTTCCAAGTGCTTTTTACAGATTCCGATGCTGTTTCTGCTAGAGGATCTTCACTGATGACTTCCATAGGTTTTCAGAGGTAATTGTCGTTATTAAGCTTCTCAATTCTGTAGAGTGTACCATGGGAATCCACCATGTTGAGTCTTTAGACGCTTCACTGTATGCTTCACTTCTCACAACACTTTGCACTCACTTTATTTTTGTCTTTACCGACTCTGTTCTCAGTCACATTTTAAATCCGAATTTATAGTATATGTTTTATTTAAAACTTTATTTACTTTGTTCCAGAAACTGGGCCCAAAACCTGTTGGAAGATGTAACTTTATGCCATAGGATTGGGACATAGGATTGGGATAAAACACGTTAGTCAACAATTAATTGATAACACAAGAATTCACATACATTACATATATTTAGAAAAGAACCATACAAATATATAGAACCGAAATAGTGAAATTTGTATTGAACTTGAGAAACTGAATTTAAATGTGAGAAGCTATCTGTATGAGCAATACGCGTCGTAGAACTTAAGTACAGCTATCTCTGAATCATCGTTGCATTTTCTAAACAATTTCTGTAATCGTTCTATGTTTATTTATCACCAAAAAAATTCCAGGACCATTTTCAGAATTACACTCACATTAAAATAAAATAAAAAAATGTTTGCTCGTTGCAAAATTCTTTGAGAATATTGTAATCCTGAAAAAGTTTTAATAAAAAGCGCTAAATTCTGATACAGTACCCTCACACTTATCGCACTACCGCTTATCTAGACGCCCCCTACTCGCTTTGATCCCATTGGTTTCAATTTATCATAGGCTACCAATTTTAGAAAACAAAATTCAACCCAAATTGTTTTATATGGAAAGATTTACATGCCTTTCCAGTCCAGGGTACTTCCTAATGTTTTCTGGTAGATGTTGCCTCAACGGCCAAATATTGACATTACATTTTTTGAATTGATTCTATTTCCTAAACCAATCAGATATCAGGGTAAACCCAAGGGGAAAAAGATTTTTGAAGTGGTGGGGGAACTCACATAACGCGAATCCCAGTCCCAGCCTCTCGCGATAAGTCGGAGGGTACTGTAGTTGCACTAGTTAGAAATTGTGTTTATAAAAATTTTCCTTGTTAAGTTAAAAGTCTATAATATCATACCCCCGTGAAGTTGGCCCCCGAAGTTCACATTTAAACAATATTCTTTTTACATACTTTTTCACGTCGTTTGTACTGTTTGTACATTTCATATTTTTGTTTGTAACCTCTCGTTGCTCAGCTAGGGGAAAATAAAAATTTAGTGCTATCCCCCCGAAATTCAAATTTCTCAAATTTTCTTTTTGCATACGTTTGTACCTTATTTGTACATCAATATTTTCGTTTGTAACCTCGTGGTTTCCCGGCTAAGGGAAAATCTAAATTTTGTGCCATCCCGACGTACGACATCAAACGTTAGCACAAAGAAAAATTAAAAAAGACGGTACAGACGAAAATATAAAATGCACAAACAGTATAAATGACGTAGAAACGTATGCAAAAAGAAAATTGTAAAAATTTCGATTTCAGGGCATCGTACGAAATTTTGATTTTACCCTAGTCGGGCAACCAAGAGGGAACAAACGAAAATATGAAATTTACAAACAGTGTAAACGACGTAGAAACTTATGCAGAAAGAAAATTAAGAAATTTGAATTTCGGGGGATGGTACTAAATTTTGATTTTCCCCTAGCCTGGCAACCAAGAGGGTACAAACAAAAATATTATATTAAATGTACAAAAATTACAAACGTATGCAAACAGAAAATTTGAGAAATTTACATTTCGGGGGGATGCCATGAAATTTTTATTTTCCTGTAGCCAGGCAACGAAGAAGGTACACCAGAAAATATGAAATGTACCAACAGTACAAACGATTTACAAACGTATGCAAAGTAAGAATTTTGGAAATTTGAATTTCAAGGGAATGTCATGAAATTTTGATTTTCTTCTAGCAGGGCAGCTAAGAGGGTACACACGAAAATATTAAATGTACAAACAATACAAACGACGTACAAACGTATGCAAAAAAAATTGAGACATTTCAATTTCGGGGAGATGCGTAGAGTTAGCTCCCCGAAATCTATTTAGCTCCTAATTCCGTAACCAGGAGGGTACACGGAAAAAAATATCCATTATATTTTATAGAACTAATTCTATAGTAGAGAACACGATGGCTAGTTTAAAAAAAGTTAAAACCGTTTTTATTTTATGTTGCGTTGAACTATTAAACGAAATGTGTTACTAAGTTCTATAAAGTTTAAAAGCCGAGGTGACGTAATTTGTACTCAAAGGCAGGATATGAAAAACGTAAAATAGTTCTTTGAAATCTAAAATTCTAGCTAAAATACCGTCTATATCGAAGAACTCTCGAAACTATAGAGAACAGTTGTATAATATGATAATCGATTTAATATTTATTTATTATTTAATAATTCATATTAATAATAAGTATTAAGAAAAATCTGAAAAATAACCAACAGCTGTGCAGGGCAGTCTGCAATTTATTGTGACCCATTCTATAAAAAATATTGCCAAGCTTCTAATAATATATGTATGTACTTAGATTTTAGATTTTCAAGATGTTACAAGTTATAATTAAATATTTTAGGTGATTAAACAATATTTAAAATAAATTCAAAAATATTTCCAGTTATTTTAAAAGATTTCAAAAATCAATGTATATTTGTAGAAATTTAATAGATTTTAAAGAATGTCTGAAAATGTTCCGAAGAATTCAAAAGATTTGACAGACTTTAAAGAATTCAAGAACATTACTTATATTTTAAAATTACTTTAAAATCTTAAAACTCATACAAATTCTATTTAAATTCTTTAAAAACTCTTGAAAATTACTTAAAATCTCTTAAATTCATAAAAAATATATTCAACTCTTTTAAATATTATGAAATCTTTTGAAATTCAATTATAAAGTTTGAAATATTTTAAATCAAATAACTTCCGCTAAATCTCTTGAAATTTCTGAAAATCTGTTTAAATACATTAAAATATTTCTAAATTACATAAAGATCCTTAAATTCTTTTTAATCTTTTAAAAATAATTCAAAATGCTTTTTCACATTTTAAATTCCTTTACCGACTTTTTAAACCCAATTAAATCCATTAAAATACCACAAAATTCCTTAAAATCACTTAAAATCTCTTGAACCCATAAAATGTATTTTAAAGTCTTCGATATCTCTTGAGAATTGTTCACTTTTTGGAATTCTTCTAAAATCTTTTAAAAATTCTTGAAAATAACTTGAAATCTTTTGAAATTATTTTATAAACTTTAATATTTTTTAATGTTAAAGAATTTTTAAATCCTGTTAAATTGTTTTGTAATTTATTAAAATCGTTTTATAGACTTCAAAATATTTTGTAATTACACAATAATGCATTATCTCATTTTGAAATTTCTTGACATTTTTTTTAATCATTTTAAATGATCTGAAATCTTAAAAAACTTGTAGAGCACAAAGGGATATTGAGGAATATGTCAGAATATTTGTGAATATTTAGGGATATTCCGGAATATTTTGGAATATCAAAAATATTTGAGATCATAAAGAATATCAAGAATGCCTATCTAAAAAACTATCAAATAAGACTGTAAATATATTGACATCAATTAAAAAATTAAAAATAATGAAATTGACCGTCAATCCTTCGGCTATTCCAAAATTTGTCCTGTAGTATTTCTGAAGGGCAATATTTTTCTTTGGAAAAGATCTATAAAAGCAGTATAGGCTTTTACTTTTTTCCAAAATTGTATATAATATGAGAAAACCAAGAAGAAAACATAACTAGAACGTACATTCTTCAACCTATCAGTCCAATAACTTCAGCACTAGTTGATTCGATAAAACTGTAGTGCTACTTGTCATTAAAATTTTGATTTAAACATTATTTCTCAAGATTTTACATTTTTTTCAAAATATTAACTAAAGTGTAAAAATAAAATTTATGGGAAATTTTTCAAGGAATTTTGATTCATAAAATAATTTTCAAGATATTCAATTTTTTTTGTAAAGTCTATTTGTAAAGGAATGGACTTATGAATTAAAATTAATATTTTGTTGTAATTTAAAGTCATTACTAGTTTTCAGTTATACCTTAATGTTGAATTATATTTGAGTTTTATTTATCTTTTAATTTGAATAGAATGTTTTCAGTTTGCTTCAAATTTAAACAAGAAGTTTGAAAATATCTAAGTTTTGTTTGTTGAAAAAATAAATAACTACTGTAGGAGGACTTTACTTATAATTTAATCACGTGGAAACTATTTGTTTACACCTTTTAATCACTAAGTAAACCACAAAATTGGTATAATTGTTTTGTTTATTTTTATCTTACTTCAAAACTTATACAAACCATATTATATTCAATTATTACAAAATATTTAAAATCGATACATGCAGTTTATCAATTCGAAAAGTTTCAAAATATTTATTTTAAAATTCACATAGTATTGAAATAATTCGTTTTTACATTCTCAAACTAATGAGAAGGTATTCTTTTTATGTCATATTTGACTTAGGCGGTTTTCATCAAATCTCCATGTTTTAAAACCCTTTGAGTTAGAAAAAACTATTTTTAAGTAGGTGTCTATCTATACTCTGTAGTCTGTTGTAATCGGTAGTCTGTGAGCACGATAACATTTAAAGAATGCTCAGATTGCATTTAGATTTGACGCGTAGTTTTTGTTTTATTCGTAAAAAACAACATTAAGAACACAGAATCTAATTTTTTGGCAAACGACACAAGCTGCGAAAAAAATAATATACAAAAGTAGTTCACCCCAAAAAGATGTACAAATTTGTTTATAAATAGTTTTTTCATAACACGCGTAGTTTCTGTTTTAGACGTGGAAAAAGACATTACAAATGAACCAATTCAATATTTGGACAAAAAGGCCAATAGTAAAATAAAATGTTTCAAAACTAAATTTTTGTTTAAATTACATCTGAAAATTTGTTTTTAACCTTTTTTCTTCACGAGGCACGTAATGAGAATATGTTCGTTCAAGCCGAGGGAGCTTTAACAAAAGAGAATTCACAACAATTAACTCTCAGATGTTGAAGGTTTGACCTTTAATTTTAAAAATTCTATGTGAAAATGTCGGGGCTGCATTATGATGCATCCCATTTATATATTTAGAATTTATTATAAAATTTAGAATATAATATATAAAACAAACTCTGGGAAGTCCTGAAAGAGTACGGTGTAAATGGATGGCTCCTACAAGCTATAAAAGCAATATACATGGGTGGAAAAGCGAGTGTAAGGGTAAATGGGAAATTAAGTGACTGGTTCGATATTATACAAGGCGTTAGACAAGG
>JAAAKG020021795.1:0-20258 GCA_010014905.2 Druon quercuslanigerum | reverse complement strand
GAAGTGGTAACTTGATTTATGGGCGATCCCTAAGAATTATTTTTAAAAAAAGGTTTAAAGATCCCAAAGATTTCACAAAGACTTCAATGATTAAAAAGATATAAAAAATTTAAAAGATTTCAGTCATTTCAGAAAAGTTTTACGAAGCCTTTGTACACCAAATGTCAGAGTATTGAACCCTTTGATTTTAAGGCTTGTTATAATTTAAAGTTTTATTTCAAAATTCGTAAGATTTAATCGATTTTCAAATTAAAATCTTAAAAATGCAATGAACCAATTAAAATTTAAATCGGTTTGAATGTGAAGAATTTTAAATTATTTAAATTTGAAATAAGTTCTTTTAAATTATCTTGTAATATCTTAAGTAACGCCTGATAGAATAAAAATTGATTTATTTTACAAATACTAAGTTTTATATTATGCATGTAACCTAACTAAAATTAAATTTTATACTTTAAGATATAATTTAGGCAAATCCTCGTACCCAAGTGAATACTGAAGTTATTTTATACCTTAAATTTTAAATTTTGCAAATACTCTTGCGCGGTTGAAGTAAAACCCTCAAATTATCTAATAAATTATTTTAAATATGCATTTTTTATATTTCAATTCAATAATGAATAGAATTAGAATGTTTTAATTTCAGGACCTTATAATCCTAGAATTGTAAGTGATGTATCAATTTCAAAGAAAATGTATCTTTTTAAAATTGTTATAAATACCTTCGAATGTGGGAAAATAATCATTTACAAACACATTTGAAGGTCTTAGTTTTTTTTTGTTAAAGAAAATCCAGAACATAAAGTTTTTTTCTGTAAGAAGATTGATTGATGTTTTCAAAGATATTCTCTTTTCCTCTAATTGCGAATAATAGCAATAAAATAAAAAAATTATAATAATTGCGGTAAGAGAAGGCATTTCTGATTTTTGTGCCAGCAGTCTATTTTCAGAAAGCTATCATTATTATTGAGCATGTTACAAATGACAGCTTTAACCAGGTGTAACGGACCTTAGGAACTAACTGGCGAAGCATAGATCCGCCTATCCTCGTTATATGATTTATACGCCCCTTCATAAAAGAATCAATTTTTTTCACTCAACTAACTTCAGTTATTTGCAAATTTTCTAAAAACAAAAATAATTTTCGTCTTATTTTAACATTTTTGGGACTTTATAAATTTTACTCGTATTTCGATTTCACGTTTTTTAAAATAGAATGCTTTCTACTTTCGTTTTTGAAAAATTGTTGAGATGAATTTTGAACTAAATTGATGAATCTTCAACCAAAGAAATGAATTCTCGACAAAAAATGTCATAGTTGATATTTCAACTAAAAAGTAAT
This sequence comes from Druon quercuslanigerum, assembly GCA_010014905.2. Taxonomy (NCBI): domain Eukaryota; kingdom Metazoa; phylum Arthropoda; class Insecta; order Hymenoptera; family Cynipidae; genus Druon; species Druon quercuslanigerum. The sequence goes on along the minus strand of JAAAKG020021795.1, from coordinate 18,916 downwards.
TTAACTTTAAATAAAAAAGAGTAGAATTCGATGTCTTGACCAAAATAGATGATTCTAATACGAGACAGTAAATTCTAACCAAAAAACATCAATTTGGAATCAAAATGGATAGATTTTCAAACCAATGGTCAAATTTTCAACAAAATGTTGGAATTTTCAACCAAAAACAATTTTTCAGCCAAGAAAGAAAAATAATTTAACCAAATTAAAACTTGAGGGGGGTTATACTTATAAATATAATTTTGCTACGGTTTTTGAGAAAATTCAAAAAGAGTTTTTATTATTTCTGATATGTCGAAATGTATTTTTTTTATTTTAGGACTTTAGAAGTTTAAAAGAAATAAAAAAATATTGGAGAAATTTTCGGAAATCTTTCAAAGATTAAAAATAGTTGTAATCTCAACAAAACCTCTTAAATTGCTAAATATCTTTAAAACTTACTCAAATTATCCCTCAAATTTTGAACAACCTTTCAAAATTAAAAAAATTGCCGTAAAATCTTGCAGATTTTTTTAGACATTTTTATAAACCTTTTGAAATGTTTTGATAACTTTTACATTTTCTTCAAAAATTAATTTTTCAAACTAAAATGTCATTAAAAATTATCTCAGGAATTTTTAGATATTTTTTTCTATTATCTTGAACCCCTTTAAAATCCTTAAAAAGTTTAAAAATTGTATGTCGACATCTTGAAAATCTACATTTTGTTTAAAATTTGTTCAAATCTCTTTAAATTTCAAATTATAATTGAATTGTTTCAAAACTTCTAACACTTTTAAATATCTTTTTAAATAAAAAATCAGTGTCAATTTTCTCAGGAATATTAAGAAAACTTTTTTTATCTTGATACCTTTCAAAATCTTTAAAAAGCTTCCAACTTTTTTCGATTACTCCGAAAATTTACATTTTGTTCCAAATTTTTTAAAATCTTCTCATGATTGAAATTATTTTCAAATCTTTTCAAGGCATATAAAACTTTAAAATATATTTTAAAATAATTCATTGATGCTAAATTTGTGTAAAATCCTGCAAAGTTGAACAAAATTTTCTCTTTGAAATCCAATGATTTTTGATTATCAATAGCATATATTTTTTAAATTAAGAATACTAATTCCCAATGAAAAAACACTTACATAATCCAAAGTTGATAAAAGATTCTAAATCTACTTCAGATTATAATAATTTTCGATTAGAAAATCAATTTTGCATATAAGATGCTAACATAAACTAAAATTGTTAAAATATTCTAAATATTGTTCAAATTAATGTTTTTTGTTTTAAAATGCCAATTTTTGTGTTAAACCGCTAATGCTGCCTAAAATTGTTGAAATATTTCAAAATATTGTTTAAAGTATAATGATTTTTTTCGGACTCTAAAGTAACATAAAATTGGTAAAATTTGTGAACCTTCTTTGATTATTTTTATTATTAAAAATATTAATGACGAAAACACAAGTTAAAGATTATTATTAATTATTAATTAATTATTATTATTATTAATCTTGTTTAAATTATAATGATTTTTGTTCCAAATTTTGTTTGATTTTTGTTTGAAAAATGATAAACAATAAAAAGCGCTAATGAAACTGAAAAACTGAAATTGCTGGAAATTCTTAAACTTTGAAATTTAATAATATCAGATTAAAAATACCCATTTTTTCTTTATAAAAGCGCTAACCTTTTTTTTAAATGCTCATTTCTGCTAAACAAAACAAACAGTGCTTTAAAGATTTAAAGCATCGACACCAGATTTTCAAAAACAATGATTGCGAGATTCTCGAGACATCCTTAACATCAATTTTTTACATAGGTAAAGGATTTTCAGTACAAGATAAACCCGCATTTTAAAAATTTTATTTTCTGGATTTAAATAAAGTATTTATATACACATATTACACGTATTTATGTGAAATTACTACTTTTTATATAAAACAAAGAAACCCGAATGAGACCTCAAAGGCACTTGATGATCTGGACGGGTGCGAATTCTTTTAAAAAACCTTCTTCAACTCAGGAATATATATTTACGCAGAAGTGCCCATAGAAGGATTCCTATGTGAATGAGCTCACTTTTTATAGCCGCTTGCAAAAGAAATGTTTAATTCAATGCACATTTCGCGATGAAAACACATTCCGATTTCAAATGCAAGAGGGTACTTCTTCAAAGCTTATTTTCCACGATCTACTACGGAGTTAGAATCCTTTAAATTTAGAATCTTTATATCTATTTATACTAGAATTGTGTATGTTTTAAAACGTACACGCGCGTTTCTACGCTCACTATTTTTATTTGTTTATTTTCACGAAATTTTTTAATTAAAATAGAAAATTTATAATTATATAAAATTGTTTGTATTTAATTTGTACTGGAACTTAGAATTAAGTACAGTTTGGGGTCTGGCCGTTTTTAATTCAACAAAATTCTTCTCCTTGTTTAGGTATTGATTTTATATGGAAAATGACTTTCGCGGATTTCATCAAATGTCGACGTTTTGAGACACCCTGAGAGAGAAAAAATAGTTTTATGTTGATCTCTGTCGTCGTTGTCGTCGTCGTTTGACATACTTTATAAGGGTGTGCAAAGAAAGCACAATTATTTATTGTTATATATTTTCGAAATTTAAAAATTGTATGTGCGGCTGTTCGTAGTATTTGGAAACTCGAACAATTTATTCTTATGACTTTACGATAAAACAATGGCCTTTCCAAAAAAAAAAAAAACGAAACTGAACATTTTACACATATCAACGCACGATCCAAAACAAAGTCAAGAAAAAAAAACTTTGCTTCTTAAACACCTAAAAGATCATCACAAAAACTTTTGATTTTTTTTTAAATCGAAAATTTAAAATTTGAGCTTTCTGTAGAACTCACATTGCTTGCAGATTTGAAACTTACTTTTAAAACTATCATCCCGCTCCTCCGTCACTTTGAAATCTCTGCCGAATAGATCCTTACAGTAGCTTTTGTCCAGAAAACCGTATCACTCCAACTGCTTTTTAAGTTTTGTTTTTGTTTCGATTTCTCCATACTGTTCCCACAAGTGTCGCGTAAATTTCATAATAACAAGAGTTTATTAACATACAAAAGTCTCAATACAAAATACTAAAGTAATGAGTATTACTCTCTGGTGATTGAGGCACAATATAAATCTTATTGATTAGACATATAATTCGATATCTGGAGAGCTCTTGAGTCAATCGTGTCCAAGAATTTTTTTATATAAAAAATAGATAATCATTATGGCTATTCGGCACCGATGGGTGACTTATATAGATCCGGCTGGTGACCTGTGCTTAGGCGGGCAGGAATAAAAGCCATGCCACGAAAATATCCCTCTTCACCCGACCATCCTGACCATCGAGTTGCCGTCAACTCGTTCCGATTGTGGAGTCCATTTTTATCTGTAAATTGGAAATGTAGTCGTCAAAACTTGCATTTAATTTAGATCTCTTGTCAAACATCATGGCTTTTCTTGACTATCCAGCCTTTCCATGTTTTCAAAGAGAAAAATAGATGTCGCCAGCCTCACCAGGAACGAAAATGACTAAGTCAGCGACTATGAGTGATCTCAGCCTGAATGGAACCTGACTTCGACTGCTCGTGGTCCAGCCTCTGCCAATGGAATTCCTCTTCACATATTTATGACCAGTAAATATGTTAGGAATACACTGACTTTACTCTGGTCCTTGATCCAATATCCGCCGATAAAGCTCCTGTCAACGTGATTGTGACCACTAACCACGTAAGAGCTGAATCGACTCGGCACCATACATGGTCCCGACCTCCGCCGATGAACTTCTGTCCACACAACCTTGACCAGATATCGTGCCAGAACGTTCTCGACTCGGTCAAACTTTTATCTTGTGATTCATGAAGTACTCGGGACGTAACCAGCTGGCTTCTATCACCTTCAGATTACTTTAGCATTTGTGAACTCCTCAGCGTTCACGCAAGTTTCTTTATTAATACAGGCTCACCTATTTTTAGTCTGCAAATTAATAAAAAAACATAAATCATCAACGGTAACTGTACCTGAACTTATTCTAGCGCATCGAAGGTTATCCATTTCCGCATGCTGTCCACCGCTACCACAGTCCTCTGACCATGGCCCTTCTTAAGCTCCCTCAGGTCCTCGACTTCACATCGGTCATTGGGTAGAATAGCCATCATCTTCAATGGACCCTTCGACTTGACTGCTAGCTTCTTACGTTGACCAGTTGCTGCTGGTCTAGATGACACTAGAACGATGTCTCCTGCGGAGTACTGCGGTGTTTTGAACCTCTTGCTATCAAACCGAGATTTCTGCCGCACCTGTTCTTCCTCAGTATGTAGACTCGCCTCTTTGCGCATCTCCTTTAGGTCGATCCGATCCAGCGTTTCTTGGGTTGCCCCAAGCAAAGCGTTATTTGCTGCGCTTTTGGGTTTATATCCATACATCAGTTGAACAGGACTCTTTTGGGTGGTTCGATTCATGGTGTAGTTGATTCCGCTCTGCACCTTTTTTACGCACTCGTCCCACCTGTCTTCCGGTGTACCAGCACTAGTCGCCGCCAGCGAATTAAGGATGGTTAGATTCAAACGCTCTATTTGCCCATTTGCTCTCGGGGTAGCAACGGTATTAAGCACGTGTTTTATATCGTATTCTTGACAGAATTGGGTTAAACGGTGAGACGTGAAGCATGTTCCCCTGTCGCTGATTATTCGGGTTGGTACTCCGAAGATACCGAATACTTGAAGTAATGACTTGATGACCCATTTGGTCTTGGTGTCTTTTACAGGCTCGATAATGCAGAATTCTGTGAATCCGTCAATTAAAGCCAGTATTTGTGTATACTTATGTTTGCTTTTTACAAAAGGACCAAGGTGATCCAAATGTATAGCATGAAATGGGATTGGAACTTTTTCTATCGGATGCAATAGCCCCGGTTTACGACCAGTTGTGGATTTGTAGTACAAATAATTCAAACATGCTTTGACGTATTTAGTGACAGACTTCCTCATACTTTTGAACCAGTAATTTTGCTTGATTTTCTCAATTGTCTTTTCGGCCGCAAAATGACCTTGTTCGTCATGATGCATTTTTACGATATTAAAACGTGATGCCCGAGACACCACACATTTATTCCCAGTTTCAGTTTTGCGAAAAACTACTCCACCCCTGAGATCGAATTTGTCAAAGTATTGCTTCGTATCGGGTTGAACATCTCTCGATTCAATGAGCATACAATCAATTGGATTGCGGCTAAGATAGTCTACATGCGCTCATTGAGCCCCGGGTCGATATACGATATCAAAAACAAAGTCCTGAATGTATTCACACCATCTTCCTACTCTATGATTAATATCTCGTTTTACGGCTGCCGCACGAATGGTAACGCAATCAGTAACTACAGTAAACTTAATACCGATTAAGTAAACACGAAATCTCTTAAGTGCCTCGACTATGGCAAGAGTTTCTAAATCATAAGAGTGATGATTTCTCTCGACGGGTGTAGTTTTCCGACTGTAATATGATATGACTCGTTTCTCGCCATCCTTTTTCTGTAAAAGCATCGCTCCTAGTCCGAACAAACTTGCGTCTGTATGTAATTCTGTCTCAAGTGTAGGGTCGTAAAAATCTGGTGTAGGTCTGTTAGTGAGTAAGCGTTTCAGTTCTTGTACTGTATTGGACTGTTCGGGACACCATTTCCATTGGGTTTCCTGACGTAATTGTTCAGTAAGAGAAGCGATAATTTTAGCAAAATTCTTGATGAATTTTCCGAAATAATTCACGAGACCGAGGAAAGAGCGCAATTCTTTTATATCTGTGGGTTCCGGCGCTTTAATCACGACATTTATTTTCTTTGTGCCTGAACGCACTCCGTTTTCTGAAACTGCCCTACCGAGGTAATCGATAATAGTTTGGAAAAACTTACACTTTGATATGTTTAGGGTGAGATTACTATTTTTCAGGGCCTCTAACACCGATTCAAGATTTTTAAAAGCTTTATCGAAACTCGAGGTGGTTATGAGTATATCGTCAATGTAAACCAACGCAAAATGGAATCTCAGCTCGCCGAAGGCTCTATTTACTGCTACTTAATGCTTTTATTTAGTAAATGATAATCCACACATAAACGAATTTCACCGGATTTATTTTTTTTTTAACAAAATAGGACTGGCATAAGGTGATTGGCACTTACGAATGATACCAGCTTCCCCTAGTTCTTCAATAATCCGTCTAACTGTTTTACGTGCTTCAAAAGATAACCGACGAGGTCGGTAACTCACAGGTTCATCGTCTATTAGTTTAAGCTTTAACTTCGTTTCTTTTGCTTCGCCTAATTCTCGCATATTCAACGCTATAGTTGTTCGATATTTATTCAATAGTGAAACTAATTCGCGTATGATTTTTGGATCATCAACTCCCGGGCATTGTATGTCTTTTCCATTTATGTCCCTCCTATCATTATTTCTCAAATTTACTTCTTTTGGTTCCCTTGACTCATTAACTTTCTTGAGTTTCAATCCGGCTGCATCCACGATAGCTTCTACTTTGGGAGTTGCAAGTATGTCTCGACCTATAATTATTTTTCTCGATAATTGCTCGTCTGGAACTACAAACATTTCTATTTCGAATGATATGCCGTCGATCTGGAGACAGACTTTGGTACAAGCGATTGGCGTTGTAAACGCGAAATTAAAAGCTGCTAAGGTTTCTTGTGTTTGGAATAACTTTAATCCAAGCGCCTATGCCTCGCTGAATCTGATAATAGAGCAATCACTCCCCAAATCAACCATGCATTCATTCGCCATATTATTCACGGTACAACACTTGATAGGCTTCTGCACTATTAATTAATTTATTTCGCAGACTTCATGCCTCCCTTCATATCGGCTAGTCATGCTCGCTTTGATTCTTTGACAGATTTATTTTTCACCCAACAATTTTCCTCTTTATGACCCGTTGGCCTACTTTCCCGCAGTGAAAACACGCATTTTTCTTATCGTCACCTCTTTTTGACTTTCCGTTTAAGAACTCGTGTGCGTTTTGTCGTCTATTGTTTCCTTTTATTTGATTACCGGCTTAACGGAAAATGGATAAGCAGTCATTGAGTTCATTTATGGTTTTACAACTTGTCGAGAGTATTATCTCATCATGAATACCACGAGTAACGAAAGCAATAATTTTATCTTCCTCCAAATCGAGTTTGAGCTTGTTTAATTTTCCTATTTCCTTAAAGCAATAGGTTCGAAGATCCTGACCCGGGGTACTTTCGTACAAAGGGGATTCTCTAAACAAATTCCCGAAACTAAGTTCTCGAGGAAATTGTTTCTTTAAAGTATGAGAAAATACTGGCCAAGACAATTGAGCTTCATGCAACGCATCATACCACACTTTGGCGTTACCGCGAAGCCTGCAAACCGCTAAATAGAGCTTAGTTTTGTCATCTCAATCATACAAAAATGCACAAGAATTTACCTTATTTATCCAGTCTGCTGCAGATTGTGTTCGTACCGACGGATCAAATTCCGGTAGAAATTTTTCATTAATGAAATTACTCGACTTTTTCGAATTGATTCTCATAATACTTGCCAGTACATCAGTGAGCTTGGCGAAATCAGAGTTGGTGGTGGTCGAATGAGACCGTTCCGATTGGCTTCTTGCGTCTCGGCGAGATCTCTTGGGACTCTGACTTCTCGATGAATCTCTTGAATCATGACGTGATCTCCTGTAGGAACTTCTAGGAGATGAGTTTCGATGTCTTCCTCTCTCCCTGCCTAGCCTATCCTCGCGTGCACTGACATCACGATCACGAGATCTACCTCTTCTCATTTTCACAGTTTATTTGTTTATTGTTAGCATAGACACAAATCCACTGCACCAGCACTGTTCGTAAATTTCACTGTCCGCCAAGTGGGCAGAAGTGTATCCCACTTCTGATTTGTCGCTTAAATTTCACAATAACAAGAGTTTATTAACATACAAAAGTCTCAGTACAGAATACTAAAGTAATGAGTATTACTCTCTGGTGATTAAGGAACAATATAACTATTATTGATTAGACATAAAATTCGATATCCGGAGAGCTCTTGGGTCAATCTTGTCCTCGACACGACTGACTCTTCAGATGCTCGACATCGGCGATGTCAACCTAACGTGTCAACATCCTTTGTCTCGGGATCAAAGCCTCTAGATTATCGCCTCCAAGAATTTTTTTATATAAACAATAGATAATCATTATGGCTATTCGGCACCGATGGGTGACTTATATAGATCCGGCTGGTGACCTGTGCTTAGACGGGCAGCAATCAATGCCATGCCATGAAAATATCCCTCTTCACAAGTAGCTAGAAAACTATCGGTCCCCCCTCGCAGAGCCACGCATGGGAAGGGTACAACTGTGCAAGAGCCCATCTGTGCATGTCGGCGTTCACTGGTACAACTGTGCAGGTTGGTGGCCCCATTTACAACTGTGCACATATTATATCTGTGCACGACAACGTTTTAATGTCACAGTTGGGATTCTCCCACCTGTGCGCGTGAACCGTGGCTAGAGTACCATCTATGCACTTCTAGAAGTTGACTTAATAAGACCTCCCAACTGTGTACGTCTTAAATAATACGATAAGATTTTAAAATTGCAAGTCCACGTGAACTGATGGCACATCTCAATTTTCGAGGGGTACAACTATGCACGGAGTAACTGTTTGTTTTACCAACTGTGCACTTTCTAAACTGTGCACGTCTAGGGACGATGTACAACTTTGCACATTGCTGTCCATTGTCAAAACTGCGCACGAGCACATCCGGTGGTATGAATGTGCATATTGTTGACCACTGGAATAAATGTGTACATGCACAGATGATACACTCCCAACTGTACACGTCGATATTTAGACGTGCACGGATGGTACTTAGCTAACGTTTTACGTGCACAGATGGAATACTCCCAATTGTGAACATGCACAGATAGGAGGCCCCCATCTCTGCGATTTTCCACTGATAAGTCCAATTGCATGGGTGGGATACTTCCAACTGTGGACGTATCAAATACATTGATCATTTTTGCACTTAAAAGTGTAGGTTCACTGACGGGAGACTCCCGACTGTGCACGTTCACGTATGAAAGACTCACAACTGTGCTGCGTATCAATTAATGGGACCAGCCTTTATTTAAAAGTCTGCGTGCCCAGTTGGTACCCTCCGAGCTGTGCATGTTATGATTAATACGATCAGATTTTCAAATTATAAGTCCACGTCTGCAGATGGTATCCTCCCAACTGTGCACGTCTCAATAATACGATCAGATTTTGAACTAATAAAAGTCCACGTGTACAGATGGTACCATCCCAACTGTGCAAGTCATAATTAATAAGATGAGATGCTTAATAAGTCCGTGTGCACATATAGGAGACTCCCAATAACTGTGTGCGTATCAATTCATACCCAGCAAACACGCTTTGGAAATGGTACATCACAAAGAGGTCTCATTTATACATAACATTGTTACAATCGTGTGCCATACAAATTACAGAACATAAAGGACACACTATTCTGTAACGCTCACTGTTAAAAAGATCTGTTCGAATTTGAATATACATATGTAATATTAATATATATAATAAAGTCTTGAAAAAACGAAGATCTTTGATGCCTTCTAATCTTGTCAAATATTAAAAAATAAAGTAATTATCTTAGATTCGTCGACTGAATTCTAACTTATAATTAAAGTGCAACGCAAGGATTTGTGTGAAAGTTGAGGTTAGGTTGGTTTGAGATTTGTGAAAGGGTGGGAGGAATGGGTTGGTCGGGTTAGTAGTATCAGGGTTGGGTAAAGACGGAGAAAGACAAGGTAGGTACTAGATCGCGACTATAGATAGAGGCAGGGCAGGATAGAAGTAAAAAGAGGATTAGAGTGCACAAACAGAAATGAAGTTAGTAAAGAGGGGAATAGAAGTATATCAAAATAGCAAGATTTAGATTGGGAAACAAGGTAAGAGAGGGGATGTATTGGGAAAAGGAAGAGAACAGAAAGTGCCGAATATGTGAACGGGAGGAGAACACATGGGAGCACGTATGGCAAGGATGTTGGAGAGGAATGGAAGATAAAGGTAGCTGGCAAGATAATGTGGTTAAGATTTTAGGGGACGATGGATTAGGAGAAGAATGGATGAAGGAGTTGGAGGGTGCTAGGGGAGCGAATGAGAGTTACTAAAAGAATGCGTGTAAAAAATAATTAGCTGGAGGACCAAAAGTGAAAGAATAAGGAAACGGAAGTCCCCTAGATTAGAAGCGTAAAGATTGTAAGTAATGGATATGTAATAGCATAAGTAAACTAAGATCAGCCGCTCTTTTCTTTGTTTAATAATGCTGTGAAGTAACTTTTTCGAATCGATCGTGTTCTGGTGTTACGGTATTCTGGTATTATGGTATCCTGGTATTCTTGTATTGTATTCAAATTCTCTCTCTCTCTCTCTCTCTCTCTTGCACTTAAACTCTCGCTTTCTACCGCTCGCTCAATCGTATGCTAAATAGTCCTAAATTGCGCAATCACAGGAAATAGAGATAAGGAACTAGATATAAAACTTCATGAACATAGTTGTAAATATTAAAGTTGAGATTTTTTTGTTTGTTTCATATGTAAGCGGAAATGTTTTAAGGAATGGATGTCATGTAAACCCTTAGGGGACACATTATGAATTAAGAAGAACTTGCAGCTTCTCAAAGAAATTCGTGTAAGCAGCATTGTATCCAAAAAGAACACACACCCCATTATGCCTTTCCATCCTAAAAAAAATCTTGATAAAATTTCCAGTCTGAAAACCTCAAAACTTAATTATAACGCAAAAAAGTCGAAAATTCCATTGTTATAATTAAAAAAGCACAAAATTTCACAAATCACACTTGTTACAGAAAAGGAACAAAAAGGGTGAACTGTTCTGTAACCATCTTATATTGCAAGGATACATAACAGTTCTGGAACTCTGTAATGATACAAGTATATCACAGGGTTATATAACTGTTACGTCACTAGAGCATCACACGTGTTACAAAAATGGAAAATAAAGGGTACACTGCTCTATAACGCTCTTATTGTAAGGATACGTAACAGTTCTGGAATTAAGTAATGCAACTGGTATATCACAGAGCGATAGAATTGCTATGTCACTAGAATAACGCACCCCAGTGGGCATCAGGATATCCTAAAGACATCCTTAGAATGTACCTCTATGTCATGTGACTTTTCGTCTCTAGGACATCCTTTGGATATTTCCATGTCTTTATAGGTCCTCAGGGCGTCCTCCAGGCATCCGTGAAAATACGTTTATAGAACCACTTTAGGACTTATGTGCACATTGGGATGTGTTATAGAAATGGAACATAAAGGGCAGACGGTTCTGTAATGTTGTTACTGTATGGATATACCTAACATTTCTGGAATTATGAAATGCAACTGTATATCAGAGCGATAGAATTGCTACATCACTAGAATATCACACCTGTTTCAGAAATGGAACAAAAAGGGTACACTGTTCTGTAACACTCTTATTATAAGGATACGTAACAATTCTGAAGTTCTGTACTGAAAAAAATATATATCACAGGGTTATGCAACTGTTACGTCAGTGAAAAATCATTAGAAAAAACGTGAAAAATCTGATTGCATTAATTAAGACGTTCAATATCAAGAGTTTCTCCTCTGTGCACGTGCACTTGTTATTAAAAACCCAATGGGCACAAATCTATAAAAATCCCAAGAACGTCCTTGGGACGTTCCTAGGACGTCCTATGTCAGACTAATCAACGTCTCTAAGACGTCCAATGTCCTAAAGATGACCTCAAGACGTCTTAAAGACATGCACGTTCTCGGGACATCTTTCGTACTGGCATTAGACGTTTTAAGAGCATCCCTAGGATGTCCAAAAGACATATTATTAAAGACGACTTAGGGACGTCCGAAAGACGTCTTTAGGACATCCTTAATTATCGTGCCCACTGGGAAATATGATCGTATCAATTGAGACAACCCCACTTAAGAGTCTCCTATCTGTATATGTGCACAGTTAAGAGTATCCCATCTGAATACGTGGACCTGTAAGATGAAAACCTGATCGTAGTATTTGACACGTACACAGTTGGGAGTGTCCCATCTGTGCACGAGCATAGTTTTGCCAGTGGCTAACAACGTGCACAGTTGTACCATCAGTCTTTTACGTGCACAGCTGCCCAGTTGTACATCCCGCAAATTGGGACATGGACAGTTGGAAGTCTCTCATTTGTGCACGTGAACCATTGGTAGGGTACCATCTATGCACGGGAGTCTCCCATTTGTGAAAGAAAGCGTTCAGTAGCATTAAGACAAATTCTGTTTCGCATTCAATCGCATTCTGTATCATTAAAACATATTGGAACTCTCGCATTATCACGCATTGAATGCGAAATCTCTCACATCGCATTCAGACGTTTTAAATATTCAAACGATATATGCGAACTCTCTTATTAAAAAGTATTGTGCTTCTGTCCCAATCGGATGTTGCCGCAAAGCAGATTTCCACTCCATATTGACTTGTGTAACCATATTCAGTAGAAACCCTCGATACAGGGCCTCCATACCTACAACCCGGGGACGCGCCCGCTTATCCTGGTCAAAGGCGCCGGGAACATAACAGTATTGCATTGGATGTCATTGTCTAACTTGAAAAGTTAGAAACATAAGCTTAAAAAATATTAAAAGAATCCATTTTTTCTTTTGTTAGTGAAAACCCTTCCTCTACGAGGAAGCAAATTCATGTGATACCTACGAAGAAACAAAATGCTCATAAAATAAGCATAAGTAAATATACCCAATAATGAATACATAAATATTACTTCCCAGCGGTATTTTGTATTCAAATTAGACAGTCTTAAATTTACGGCTAAAGTTGGTAATTAGCTAAATTTAAAGTTGAAAATGTCAAAATAAATATTCCTGAAGTTCAAAATCAATTTAAATTAGAAACTTCTTTAATGTGAAAATAATCTAAGTTAGAAATATTAACACTACAGAAAGACATATGTATTTTAACATTAAAGATTATTTTGATTTTGCAAAGAATATTTGAAAATAAATGAGAATTAGTTGCTCTATATTCCTAAACAAATAAAGTTTTTATTTCAGTCATTCAATGTCTGATACTGCTTTTTTATGATTCCCATTAAAAATTGGATGCTGCTAATGCGACTTTTTTAAAGCCTTCTAGCCAAAATTCAAAACCTGTAATCAAAATTAAAGTCAAAATTAAAACTTGAGCTGGTTTGAGAAAATTAGGAAGTAAAATATTAAATAAATTTAGAAAAAATTATTAATAATGAATGAGCCTTGGTGTCTTAGAAGCGGTTAAGATTTTGGTTTTCACTTTAGAAGTCCGAGGTTGTATATTACTATTATTAATTATTATTATTACAATTAATTATTGCGGTAATCAAACTTAAAATTTAACTTTGAAATTGTACTATTACTAAGAAAGTTTTCTCTGCGGGAATAAAGAAATTTATAAGAAATTTTTGAAAATTGATTTACAGAAATTCCTTTTTAGGCTGTTGAATTTGTATTTTTATGAAAGTAAAATGTTCCTACATACCCATTTCACAGCTCTGGTTTACGATGTACCTCTCATAACGGCAGGACATATAACGGCAAAGTACAAAACCGGGTTTGAGGAGCACAAACTGTCTCGATAAATGAAAAATGGCCACTTATTATTTTTAATTAAAAAATTTTATGAACTATTAAAATATTTTCATTTTTAGTCCTCTTGTAAAAAATTGCATTTTTTTGTTATTTTAATTAATTAAAATATTTCCTTTTTCCACAAAATGTAAATAAATATAAACTTAACCAAAGTAGGTAAGTAGGTAGGCTGTTGCCAAAAAGTTGTGAAAATCAGATTTAATACATTTTTTTTTAATAATACTGGAATAAAGTACTTACTTCGAGCATATGTTTAGTAAAGTTTCAAAATTATTTTCTTTTGTTTAGAAATGAGAAAAAAACTGAATTTTTATTTCCACTCGGTAATATTCATATTTAAGGATATAACTCGAAAAAATCAGTGTAAAAATTTAATAAAAATATAAAAAATCAATAATTTAATTCCTGCATAAATGTTAAAAAAAGTACAAGAATGTTAATTTTTCTTAGGTTAGCCAAATTTTGAAAAATGTGCACCATATGATTTTTGCGTAAAAAATGTTGAATGTCTCCTAATAAAATAAGAATAAAGTGAATAATTACCTTACCAAAAAGAGCGTGAAAAAAATAATTGGCAGTATTTTTCAAGATTTTCTCGTCCACTCTAAATATTTTTTTAATATTTTCAAAATTTGATATTCCACTCGATAACACTGCGGTAAAATTTTAAAAAATGTATATATTGAAGCTTTTAGCACTAAAAATTTTTGAAATTTTCAGTAATAAAAATATTTTTATTAAATATAAAAAAAAATATTTTTTTTATAATTAGATTATAAATCCAAAAGTTTTAGTCAGCATACTTTAAAAGAATTAAATATATAATCACACGTTCAAAAGAGTTCTAAAAATCTCTCAAATGGGTATTTTTGTTCCAATTTGAGTGTTAAATATGGAAAAAATACATCAGTTAGATTTTAAACACTTACTAAAAAAAGTCATAGTCCAAATTTCATAACTTTTTGGAACGTCCCATGTATCTTATATTCATTTCGCAATTTTCATTTTTTGTTTTCTTTAAACTTATATTATTCTTGTAAGTGTATTTGTGTATAATTTTATATAGTTTCATTTTGAATGTTTAATTCTTTTAATCCTGTTTATTAATAATTTTAGCTTTAAAATTCGACACTTTTAGGTTTTTTAATCAGAAAACTGTTTTAAAAAATTATCTACACTCAAACTTGGGTAAGAAGAAACTTGATTGGAGCCTTCCGAGAATTGATGCCGCATGGCAGTTTCGGATGAGTGGAGCTTCGGGGGGATACCGTAATGGCATAGCAGTTAACTGCGTCACATTGCGTCAGTTCACTCTCATTTGTATACGTTTGGAGAGCCAGGGTTTGAGCCGTAGGATAGGATCAAATCCAGGCTTAAATCCAATTTCAAATGTATGAAAAATCGTAACTTAAAAAATCTAAAAGTTAAGAGGCCTTTCAGCTTTAAAAAAAGCTTTGAATTTATAAAAAAATCAAAATATTTTTTGTTTGAAATATTTACCATTTAACAATTCATCTGTGCTTTATTTATAAATACAGATTTTTTAGTTGAAACATCAACTATAACCTTTTTTGTTGAGGATTAATCTTTTTCGTTAAATTATACTGTTTTTTATTTAAAATTAAAATAATGTCTACATTGAAATTTCAACTATTATATTTTGAGTAGAAAATTAATCTTCTTGAATAAAAAGTCAACCACTTGGTTCAAAGTTGGACTAATTTTGTTAAAAATTAATTTTTTTGGTTTAAAATTTAATTATTTTCTTGACAATGTATTTATTTTGTTTTATTTTCGTATAAAATTAATTTTTTTGATTTGAAATCGAACCACTTGGTTAAAAATTGAACTACTTTGTAACAAATTCTTTTTTTGTTAGAAGATTAATATTTTTCATTGAAAATTCAACTAATTTCTTTAAAGTTGCACTTCGTTGTTAAAAATTTAGTTTTTTGTTTAACGATGCATCATTTTAGTTGAAAAACTGAATTTTGAATAAAAAATTCATCCTTTTGGATTGAACATTAAATACTCGATTTGATTGTAGATGCAACTGTTTCGTTGATAATTTTTTGATTAAATTCAACTTTTTGCTTGAAAATTCAACTATATGGTTATAAATTCATCAATTATGTTGAAAATTTGATTTTTTCTTTATTAGTTGGTTATTGATCGGTTTTAATTGAAAATTCAGCAATTTGGTTGAAAATGCATGTAAAACAATCTTGATTGAAAATGCAACCACTTAAAGCTTAAAGCTTAAAGTTGATCTACTTTAAAAAACTTTTTTTTTGTTGTTGTTGATAATTCATATTTTTGGTTGAAACGTTAACTATTTTGTTGAAAAATCATTTATTTCTGGTTAAAAATCTATTTTTACAACTGCAATTTTAACTATTCTATTTTTGCTTAAAAGTTGATCGTTTTTAGTTTCAAATTCAACAAAAGTCATATTTTCGTTTTGAAAATTTGATTCTGGTAGAGAATTTGTTTTTTTTTTATTTGAAAATTTAAATTTGTTGTTGAAAATTCGACAACTATATTACAAAATCATCTTTCCTGGTTAAAAACTCAACTCTTTTGTTGAAAATTCGTATTTTTTACTGAAATGTAAAATCTTCGACTTAAAAAATGTATGTTCGAAAACTATTTTAAGACCTTATCTAATTTTCATTAATTCAAATTTCACAGTTCTCGAAAATTTGAATGATCTCAAACTTAAAAATGCTCAAAGGAATCCATAAAGCGTTGCATACAAAATTCTGAACCACAAATTTTTAATCAGCCCCCAATCAATTCTCCAACCAATGAGAAAAAACTTTTTGACTTTTAAAACCCGTAAATTAAAGAAAATTGGATTCAAACATTCAAGAAAAATTCTGTTAATCGAAGAATGTTCCGCCCATGATAAAAATATGACCATGTTAAATTTTGTTTAAATCTAGAAATAATTACATTTTGAACACCAAATTTGAGGGATGTCCTTGTTTGAAAAACAAAACGATAAAAATGCATAAGTTTTATTTAATAAAGGCCATGAGGAATCCATTGATGTATTCATGCATTGTAGGGGGAGTTTAGGGTGGGGAGTCTCGTTCAGGAAGCTTTACCGGTTCAGCATTCGAAGAATCGTGTAGTCCCATGGACTCATTCACCATTCATGTTCGCCATCAAGTATGTTCGGTAGAGTGAGTCAAAATCAATCAAAAATCTAATTGAAAATAATATTATAATTAACAGTGATTCAAGCAATTTGGGACGATCCAGATGAGTCCGCTAGATCGATGGTTAAAAAAGGAAGATTGAGTGCTTATTCTATCCAGGGTAAGTTTAAAAAATTATTTCTTATTAATTACATTATTAATATTAATAATATTAATATTTTATCAATCAAATTATGAACAACTTTACTGGACAAAATATTTTATTGGGATCTTATTTTTTGTATTCTGTAATTGAAATAACAATATTTGAAGGTGGTTTTCGAGCCAAAAAAAAAATTAATTGTTTTGATTTTGTAGATAATTTTTTTTCTTACTGTTGCTTGCTGTTTCCAACTTAAAAAAAAAGGAAAATAATCATCAAATATAGTTAATTGTTTAACCATTTTTTATTTTAAAACAATAATTTTAATTATTGCAGCCATAGAAGAAATTATTTTCATAATTGGAAACGGCAGGATCGTAGAAAATATTTTTCTCCAAAAAATAAGCTATCAATTATTAAAATTCAATCATTTCTGAAAAATTGGTAAGAAACGATAGTAAGAAAAAATTATATTACGAAAAAAATTTTTAAAATAAGGAGTATCTACACGTACCAAAAAATTCAGCTATACGTACCGAAATTTCGGTAAAGATAGTCCCTTTTTCAGCTCCTATTTACGGTCTTAAAATCATTTCACACATCATTTCACATCATCAAAAGGACAAATTTTCCATCCAGAAAAAACAAAGTTTAACAAATTATTTAAATTTGCAGTTAATACAATTGATTTATATTTTTCAAAGAATAATTTCGAATAAAATAGTTAATTTTTTTTTAGAAAAAAGATTATTCTTTAACCAGAAAAATGAATTTTTAATGAAGAAGTTCAACTTTGAACAAACTCGTTCAATTTTTAATCAAGAAGATGAATTTTCTACGAAAAAATACGAATTTACAATAACATACATACATTTTAAACCAAATTATTTAATTTTTCACTATAAACGATCAACTTAACGATCAACTTAACTCTACGCCAATAATGGAATAGTTAAATTTACAGTTAAAAATCTTAATTTTCACAGACAAAAAATCACGAATTTTGAACAAAATAGTTTTGAATCCTGAACTACAACAGATTAATTTTTAACCGAACAGTTGCATTTTTAATAAGACAAAAAATGGATTTTTAATTAAAAACGACAAACTTTAAATAAAAGAGTGGATTTCTCAACCAGGAAAGATGATTTATCAACAAAATGGTCAAATCTTAAAGAAGAAGTTGAATTTCGAAGTAAAAGAACGATTTTTTTACAAAGCATTTAATTTTTCAACCGTAAAATACCTGAGTTTTCATGCTTAACTAAAAAAAAAACAATTTTTAACCAAGAATGGAATATTTAAATTGGTTTCGAATTTCGAAAAAATGAAAGATAATTTTCAAAGACAGTTACTATTTGTTCAACAAAATTTCGTTAAAATGGGGAACGTTATAATTGTAGAAAATGTTTACCCAGAACAAAAATTCGCTATTACTTATAAAAATTCAATCATATTTTTAAAATCTTTCTAATTTTTAAATTTTGTTAATAAAAATAATAGAAATTTTTGTAGATATCTGATTTTTAATACGAGAACTACCTTAAATATAAAAAAAATGCAAATTGGAAATATTTAAATAAGCATTGTATGCCTACCGAAATAAGCCGAATATTTGAACTGAGAATACTGTGCAAATAAGCCCTTTTCTAGGTTTGTAATATTAATAATAAGTATGATAATAAAAAAAAAAAAAGTTAATTATATATAAATATAATGATTATCAAAACAATCCGGCTATTTGTACCAAAATTACGGTACACGTAGCCACAGCCTACTTAAAATTGAAATAATGAATATGATGATATGATTAAATAAAACTCGCTTTCTGAGAAACAATTTCAAAATTTTTGGAATTATTTTCTACTGATCTTAAAATTTTTATTGTTTTT